>VMDR010005652.1:0-50193 GCA_007922815.1 Macrotus californicus
AAGAGAAAAGGCAGAATTTACTAGTATCAAAAATGAAAGACGAGCTATTGCTGCTGGTCCCATGAACATTGAAGAATAATAAAAGAACATTATAAACAATTTTATGCTCACAAATTTGATAACCAAGGTAAAAGGAACTAATTTCTTAAAGATACAACCTGCCAAAATTTATACAAGAAGAGATAGATAATTTGAATAAGACCTATATTAATTAAAGAAATTCAATAAAAAATTAGTATCCCTCCAAAACAGAAAGCACCAGGCCAGGTCAGCTAGGTTCACTGGTGAATTCTATGAAATATTTAAGGAAGAAAGGACACAAATTCTCTGCAATCTCATATAAATAATAGAAGCAGAGGAACTGCTTCCTAATTCATTCTATGAGGCCAGTATTACCCCAATATCAAAATCAGACTAAGAAATTTTAAGAAAGAAAAACAACATACTACTGTCTCTCATAAACACAGATGTAAAAAATCTTCAAAAATGTTAGCAAATGAACACAACAACACATTAAAAAATTATACAAAATGACCAAATGAGATTTGTTCTAGGTGTATTTTATTCAACATTAAACAATCAATTAATGTAATCCATCACATCAACCTGCTAAAGAGTAGAAATCATGTGATTATATCAACAGAGGCAGGAAAAGCACTTGACAAAATCCAATACCCATTCATGAATAATACTCTTAGCAAAACAGGAATATAGGAAAACTTCTTCAACTTAATAAAGAGCATCTTTTAAAAGCCTACCATTAACATCACACTTAATTGTGAGAAACTAGATTCTTTCTCTCCAAGACTGGGAACAAGATGAGACTGTCCACTCTCACCATTCCTATTCAATATTGTACTGAAAGTCTTAGGCAATGCAATAAGACAAGAAAAGGAAATAATAGGTATACAGACCAGGAAGGAACAAATTAAGCTGTCTTTGTTCACAGATGACATGATTGTGTATGTAGAAAATCCCCCCTAAAACATCCAAAAAATTTCTGGAAGTAACAAGTTTGCAGGAGAGAAGATTAATACACAAAGGTCCACTGTTTTTCTACATAAATGCCACTTGTTCATGGGACTGCAAGATGGTTCAAGCATCTTGGAATACAGCTTGGTGGTTTCTTACAAAGCTAAACATAGTCTTAGCATATAGTCCAGCAATTGTGTTCATCAGTATTTACCCAAATGAGTTGAAAACTTGTGTCCACAAAAATCTGCACACATATTTATAGTAAATTTATTCATATCTATCAAAACTTTGAAGCAACCAAGATGTTCTTGGATAAATAAACTGTGCACATCCACACAATGGAATATTATTTAAAAATAGAAAGAAGTAAGATGTCAGGTCACAAAAAGACACAGAAGGAACTGAAATGTATGTTACTAAGTGAAAGAAGCCATTCTGGAAAGGCTACATGCTATATGATTACAACAACATGAAATTCTACAAAAGGCAAAGCTACAAGACAGAAAAAAGATTAATGGTTTTCAGCAGCTGAGAGAAAGGAAGTGAGGAATGAGTAGGTGGAACTTGGGGCATTTTTAAGGCTTTAATGAAACTATTCCTTATGATACTCTAAGGGAAGGTACAAGACATCATACATTTGTCAAAACCCATGGAACTGTACAACACAAAAAGAGTGAACCCTAACATAACTAATAATAATAATGGTCGATTGTAACAAATATACCACGCTAATGCAAAATACTAATAATGAAGGGAACGCTACATGGTGGGAGAAAGGGTATATATGGGAAGTCTCTGTGCTTTCTGCTCATGGTTTTTGTAAACCTATAATGGCTCTACAAAATAAAATTACTAATTGAAACAGAATAAAAAGAAAAGAAAAAATGAGCCGAGGAAAGTTTTAAATCCAGCTCTTCTACTCCTAACAGTGAGACTTCGGGCAAGTTATATAGCTCGTCTGAGCCCCAGTCCTGTCGTCTGTGAAAGGAAGAAACCAGATGATCTCTCAGTTTTCCTCCGGAGAGAGGAATACATCACTCTGTGAGGGTCAATATAAAGATGTCTGGCCTCCAATATATGTGAATGCAGGAGAAAAGGGTACTATTTTGAAAGAAAATAATTCATCAATTTAAGCAAAACCTGAACATCATTATACAGTTCTGGAAAATAAATGATTATTGAATGAATCTGATGGCCAAATGTAGTTTTTGTTAAAAGAATAATGAAGAAATAGAACATAAATAGGTATTGATGAAACATTCATTTAAAGAAGCTCAAGTTTTTAAAAGATAATTTCAGATGCCTCAGATACCATGAAATTAAAGGATATGATCAAATGATAACAAAAAGATTGTCAATAATGGCAGTTTCATGAAAATTATTATGAAATGATTTGTGACTCTTGGGATTCTTATCTAAAATTTTCTTGCCCTTATGAATTAGACAATAATGTGTATAAAGATGCTGAAATACAGATGCTGTTTCTGACTGACATGGTCTATTTCTGTCAGATATTAGCATGGGTGGAGTAAGTGGCTCTCTGTGAGTGGAGGTCAGAATTTTAACATGTGAGAAAACAACCAAAATCACCCAGCTCATCAGTAGCAGAAGGGTCAGACCCTACAATGTGATATGCACTGAACAGTAGCATCAGACAGCATGATGTAATGATTAAGAACCCAGAATAAATGGTTTCATACCCCAGTTCTGCCATTTACTGGCTGTATGACCGTGGCAGTTTAACTAATTTTCTCTATGCCTCTATTTCCTCTTATGTGAAATGGGGACAATAGCAGTAACCACCCGTGGTGAGGATGAGTTAATGAAGTGCTCAGATCAGAGCTTGGCCCACAGTAAGTGTTATATGAGTGTTTATTAAATTTTAAAAAATGCATAAATGTAAACCCTCATCTCCTTAGTAGCATCCCACTATCCTATGATTCAGTACTTTCAAAAGCATGCCAGGAAATAAACCCAAATATCTCCTTGTACCATCATTTAGCTGCATGTGACAGAATAGGGGGTTATTTTTCTCACATTGCAAGAAATCTGGAAGGAAGCCATGGCAGGCATTGGTTCAGCTGGTGTCCTGATGTCAGGAGAAATATCTCTGAGATTCTCTGGTTCTTCTCGTGCTTACAAGATGGCTACTGCAGCTCCAGCCATCACACACACAGTGAAACAGGAAAGACAGGAATAGAGGAGGGCTGCTCGACTGAAATATTTCTCAGGGGTCTTCTGAGCATGTTCCACCTTTACTCAGAACAGTGGCTTGGCCCAGCCAGATCATGGCAATCCCAGGTAAACTCCCAAACATCCTTATGGATCTGATATGTTCATCTATATTCGGAGTCTAGCTGTCAATGATAAAAGCAATCCACAAGCTTTTTTTGATAGATGAATTTTTAAAAAGAATGGAGACTGAATGCTCAGCTCCAGGGGGCACGAGATGTCAGAACTAACCTTGGCTCCAGCAGGCCTACTTGGGTACCAGGGTCTTCCCTCAAAAGGAGGAAACAAAGAGCTCTCTCAGCTCTGAGTTGGCCAACTTCTCAGATCATTTAAACTGGCTTTTGGCACTTGGCAGGCCTGCCTGACACTGCCATCTCTCATGGAAAATCGCATGTCTCCTGAAAACGAAATGATGGTGTTTGGTTTAATTTTATTGAACTCTTCTTTTGTTCTGGGTGTTTATTATATTCGTGTTTAAAACAGACGTTTAACTAGCTCTGAGGATAACTAACACAGAGAGCCAATAAATGGACTGCAGACATTTTAGCTGCCCTCCCTAAATTCCGGGAAAAGTTGCTTAATATGGTAAGAAGTAGCAGCCCATCTCATCATCCTGGCATTCCACATTTCTGTGCTATGGCTTTACTGCAGAAGCACCAGCTCCCCCAAAGTCTCGCCTTAGATGGACAACGAGTCTAGTCCCAAGGGAATAGTTTGATTAGCTGCTTTACATAATCTCAGACTTTTGGGGAATACACTTCCCACGTTACAAAAGAGAGAGAATGCTGTCTGACACGTGTGTCCCCTGTGGATTGGCTGGTTCCATGGAAGGGCCTCTTGGGGCGATCCACTCCAAGAGGATGATGGTGTTTGTGCCAGGGATGCTCACCTGCTGCCCCATAAGGAGCAGATGCCACGATTGTCACTTAGGATAACGTGAAAGGGCTTCCTAGTTGACAGAGTCTTTGTAAATATAGGTATTATTGGAGAATTTCTGCCTTCAGAGATGAGTAGAATTTTGACAGATGGAGGAGATGATATGAATTATTAGTGTCCAATGGGCATGAAAGAGTAAAAGTAAATGTTGAGTTTTGGGGGAGGGTGGGTAAGTATTCCTGTGATAATGGAATTCATAACTCTTTGAAAAGGTGCGATAATGGAAGATGATACGCTGGGTTAAGTTCAGGTAGACCATGGAAGTTGTTGAGCACCATGCTAAGGAAGTGAGTCGTTGTTTTTTAGGAGAGGAGTGATAAAAATCTAACCTAAACTCTCAGGAAGATAATTCTAGTGGCAGTGCTAGGAGTGATGTGGAAACACAAGGAGGAGGTGAGGAGAGCAGTTACAGAATTTATTCAATAAGGCAACAACAGTAGAAATAAAAATGAAAGGTCAGATTTGAGAAATGTCACAGAGAACGGATTACTGGAATTTGAGTACTGATTGGATATTGTGGTAGAAACTGTTAGTGATGTCTACCTGTATCTTTCTCCCTTGTGTCAGTCTCCTAGAGATGCCACAGACTGCCTGGCTTATGGCATTTATCGTCTCACGGGTCTACAGGCTGGAAGTCAACGAGTCAGCAGGGTTGGTTCCTTTTGAGGCTTGTGAGGGAGAGTCTATTCCAGGCTTCTCTCCTGGCTTCTGGTGACAGTCTGCAATTCCTTGGCTTGCCATTACTCCAATCTCTGACTCTGTCATCAATGTGGCATTCTTCCTGTGTGTCTCTGTCTTCGTATAAGGACCTCAGTCATCTTGGATTAGGGACCTAATCCATGTCAATATGACATCATCTCTTAACTAATTATACCTGCAATACCCCTATTTCCAAATAAGGCTACTTTCTGAGAAATGAGAACTTCACCATATCTTTTTTAGGAACACAATTCAACCCATAATATCCCCCTTCCCTGAAAATGAAGCCCTGATTTTGGGCTGAGCAGGCCCAGGATGGATGGATGCTTTTCCTAGCTTTGGCCACACATGGAAGGATGTGGGCCAGTGAGGTGAAGGTGGAATGGTTGGGCAGATTCCTCTGCAAACTTTCCTTCAGAGAGTGTGCATATGTGCCCTTTGACCTGTCTTCATGATTTCCTCCATCCTACTTACAGGCATAGGGTTGTCAGATTCAACCAAAGCCATCTTCACTCTTACCAATTATGATGGCGAGTGAGTGGTGGGGTCTGCTGGACACCGTGGGTAAGGTGTTAACGTAGCACTCTTTCAAAAGGATAATCAAAAAGTTTCTACCTACAGCTGACTGTAGTGCACAGGTGTGCTTTTTTTCTTTTTGGCTGACAAAATTTTTAAAAAATTGAATTTAAATGCATTTATGATAGTTTATTGTAGACCCAGCCATGTCTATTACCTTACCTCTGGCTTTACTTAGTTATATATAATACATATCTGTACTCTGAAGGATTTGCTGTTAAGATCTCTGACATATCTTTTGATTATCTGTTTAACATTTATTAGGCTAGAGGCTGAAGGCTGTGGGAAAGGCCCCCTGGTGGTGGTGGTGGTCCACCTTTTCTGTACTACCCAGAGCAAGTGAGTTTTAGTACCAAATTCATATATAGACTCTACTCAGCAAAACAGAAACTCTGCAATTACCCTGACACCCACTGGGGAGAATAAATTTAGCAACAATTTGTGTAATTCTCTAATGTTTTAGGAGGTCTCTCTTCATCGAGCAAAGTAGCTTATAAACACGTTTCTTTTATTTAAAATACAGTCTCCTTCTTGAGAAGAATTTTAGTAAGGAGATTACCTTCAATTTGCCACACTTCAACTTGCCACCTTAAAAGACTGACACTCCCAGGCCATCTAGCTCTGTCCAATGTTTCAAACACAGCAGGGTGGTGCAGTTTCCAGAGACTGGGGACACTGCAGAAAGGGAAGATTTTGAGGAGGAAATAATGAGTTCAATGAGTACATGTAGAATCTGAATCACCAGCCCTGGCTGGTGTGGCTCAGTGGATTGAGGGCCAGCCTGCAAACCAAAGGTTTGCTGGTTCGATTCCCAGTCAGGGCACATTGCCTGGGTTGCAAGCCAGGTCCCCAGTGGGGGTGTGTGAGAGGCAACCACACATCGATGTTTCTCTCCCTCTCTTTCTCCCATCTTCCCCTCTCTCTAAAAATAAATAAATAAAACTTTTAAAAAAGAATTTGAGTCACCAGTAAGCCACCCACATGGATCATTCAAAGCAGGAAGACCACATCCTACATCCTAGAGAGGTCATCAAAGTGGATTTACACCGAGTGCTGCCAGATGTGCTCATCTGTGTATGTGCACATAAAGGGAGAGAGAGAGAGAGTTCAAGCAGGACGCACACACAGCACGGGCTAATGCACAGGAAGATTAAGGGGAGTGGGAGCATATCTCAGATCTGCATGAGCTCTAGATGGTGACTCACTCCTGATCTCCACACTACTTTCTCTAAAGCTTTTCTAAGACTCTTTCCAGAACCCTTGCTACATAGAAATCTCCTCACCGAGTAGACTTCCCTATAGCAAATGCAGTCCATTTGTAAATCAGCAAAAACTGTTGCAACTAGCAACAGGAGCACAACTGCTGGTAGATGCTGTTCATCGGCCTATAAATAACAGCTCTTCCTGGTTAATAGCAAAACAAAAAACAAAAAGACCCCACCAGAAACCCTGACTAATTAAATGCATTGACACTATGCTTCATATATAAGGCAATTTTAAAAATCTGTAATGAACATAAGGCATTGGAAAAAAGAATGATTTTTACCTACTTCTTTCACTTAAATCTTTTCGAACTGCCTTCTCTGGCAAAAGAGCTCTAATTGGCCCAACTCACATAAACATATGTGAAAAATATACACATTAAGTTGTAAAAGGGTGTTTTCTTCATTGGCATTAAGCTACAAATAATCCTTAAAACAATGACCTTCTCAGCTCAAAATACAAACATTACAGTGTATTTGAGGCAATAAAAGGCTGGAAATAAGCTAAATATCTAAAAACAGAGAAAAGTCTAAGCAAAACACATGTTCATATTATGACATGTTATGTAATCAATCATTAAACATAATTTTACAAAGAATTTTAAATAATAAGAGGACATTCTTATTAAATAGAAAGCAAAAGAAATATACGTGGTGCAAATTGTTACACAGTTTGTCACAACAAGCTAAGTAAACAGGGGTGGCCCAAAGTAGGTTGATAATAATAATAATAATAAATAATAATAATAATAATAAAATAGTAATAGCAGAATAAGCTCTATTTTGTGTATACTTTTCCCACCCCTATATATTGTAAAAAGACTTGCAGGTATATGCTGAAATGTTTGCAGCATTTTTCTCTGGTTGGTGAGAGGCTTTCCTATTTTAGTATCATAGATGTTACTTTTCTGATGAAGAAAAAGTAAACAACTCAGAGCTGTATTTTTTGTGACACCACAGAGGTCTTTCTGATGTCCACACCTCTCAAAGGAACACATCCCAACTTCTACCCCGTGGTGCAGACAAATGTAAAGGGGAAAAAACAAGTTGCTCAAATATATTGATACTGTTAGAAAATACTTACCTAATGTAAATACAGAAGCAGAGGAAATACATAAACATAGAATATTGTAAGGATATGCACAAACAATTCTTCCTCCCGCATTTTTAAGCAAAGACCCATCGCTACATGAAGTTGGCTTCTTGGAATACAACGTAAGGGAGACACAGGGGTTCCTGTCATTTCCCAAACTAGCAAGGATTATCATCACTAACATGTCAGACACCCTCCCCCTCCATAAAAAAAGAAAGAGTACCAGTTTTTAGAATTAAGGAAGCGTACTTCAGCCCATGTAGAGACTATGTAAAGTAAGGGCTATTACAATAAAAAAGAAACACTAATGTAACTAGAAGCTAAAACAGGGTCTTGAAATATTCCCTTGGGAAACATGTTCCCAAGAAACTCAGGGATAAGGCTATTTATTCTCCTCCATCCCCATTAACTCTGTGGTGGAATGAGAAAGGTAAACCAGTGACATGGAGATATTTCCCCTCACAATGTATTCTTTAACTCAAACATGGAATCATCATGTAAACATTTATCAGTGAGTGATGTATTGCAGTTCATAAAAAAGGATAACTTTCTATGAAGTTTTAAAAGCAATATCTCACTGTATTATTTACACTGTAAAAATGCAATCCATGTCTAGATTAATATTGTTTTCACTAAGAATACCTTGACACACAATTAAAATTAGATAGTATATAAAAAGCAAAACAAACAACCTGGACATGTTAATACATAGTTCCCAAAAAGTTCCCAAAATTGTGGACTGACATTCTCCATAAAATATTTGAGTCAAGGCTTATGCAAATATTTCATTGAAACCCCCCACAAAACTCTGTCTTACCATGGTTAAGCAATCACAAGTAACAAAGGCAACCCCACTGAAATACATTCACAACACTTCTTTGAGGGCTATAGTTATTTATTTAAAAAGAAACTGACCACAAGATAAAATTTTAAGTGGCTTTATGAAAATATTTTTATGTTTTGTAATGATGAGGACAGGGAGTCTTATTAAAGATTTTTTAAATTGTAAGGTAGGAAGTCATATCAAAGTAAAAGAATGTCACATGAACACATAAAACTTTATCGAGGACTCAGCATGACAGAGCTTCAGATCTACTTTTAAACTGCAATCTTACGAACACGCATCATGGATACACAGTTAAAAAAAAATTAGACCCAACTTTACATGAAGAGAAAGCTCCGAATCATCAATAACAAATAGTTTTAGGCTAGTAGAATCTTTTTGGAATTATCTTAATATTTTTGTGACATCATTTCTTCTAGCATCATTATAAGGCCAATTTAAAAAATCCACTGGATTTCTTAATTTTGGTTTAGTGCTTGACTGGAAAACTTCAGGGAAAGCTTTGTGAGGTGCTCCTTTCTCTTTCACTCTGCTTTCCCTGTCCCCTCCCTCCACAGTCTCTGACTCCAGCACTGTTCGGAGAAGACACCTGTTTTAAATGGACCCACGAGAAATACCTATGTTGTCTTTTCATAATTTGCCTCTGCTTCTGGTTGGCTAAAATGTGATCATGCTGCCCACAGACTGACGAAACTTCAGTGTGACAACATTTACTGGAAGGCAAAGGGCATGCAGTTTATATTTATTTTCCTTCCATTAAGCCCTGGAAGTGTAGTGTAAGAAACAATAAATAAGTAAAAGGGCAAAACCAGTTTAACCCTGAAAAGATTGGTGTTAAATTACATACACGAGTTTTACATCCAAACTCCAAATGATTTGTTTTTTAGGCAGAATGTAATCTTGTAGCATAAACAGTTATCTGACTCTTTCTTTATAACCTTTTATTTATAAACCTCTTTGTCCAAAGCTCACAGTCTGTCTTCTCACATATTAACAAGATATTTATAAACCTCCTGTGGAAAGAGCAAGGCAGTCTATCTACTGGGATAGAACTTACAGGGGAATTCCACAATGAACAGTAAGTAGTCTGACACTGAAACTCCAATCGGGTCCAAAATAAAGCAGTCACTCTACCCGTGCTCACGTTGACAGCTCACGGGTTCCGCAGCACCAACCACCCTATTTGTCCAAGAGGTACAACCCCGGGGACCCCCGCGCCCCCCGAAATCCTGCAGCCGGAACACTTAGTCGACGCTGGAATCGTCTTCTTCAGGGCAGGGTTCCCGACTTCCCGCCCCGCCCCGTCATTGTCACCCGCAGCTGCCCCTAGAGGTCGGAGGGCGGTCCCTTTCCGAGCCCTACACGCCTTGGGGATAGCCCCACCCAGCCCAACCCAGCCATCAGGTCCGGCCACTCCTGGGAAGCCTAGGGGGCGCCCCCGGCCGGGTCTCCTGGGGCCCGAAAACACTGAAACAGAATGACGGAGATGACGAAAGAGCTGACGCCACGCCGCCTGCCCGGCCGGGGCCACCGATAGCGCCCGCGCAGGTCGCCCGGGCACTCGCGGTCGCGCGGATCCAGCCGGGCGCGCTCCGTTCAGCGCCGTCCCGCCCCTCCGCCCACAGTGCCGGGTTTCCCCCCCGCGCGCACCCTGTGCCTTCCACACCCCGCCCCCCTCGTCGCCGCCCAGCCAGCCCAGGCCTCTGGCGAACATGGCGCTTGTCCCCTGTCAGGTGCTGCGGGTGGCGATTCTGCTGTCCTACTGCTCCATCCTGTGCAACTACAAGGCCATCGAAATGCCCTCGCATCAGACCTACGGAGGGAGCTGGAAATTCCTGACGTTCATAGATCTGGTAAGGCTGTCCTCTCCCTTTCCCCGTCCGCCCTGCGCTTTAGCCTGAGAATATCTGTGAGTGCTCCAGCGCCTGTGGGCACGCGCCTCCAGCATCCACTCTGGTCCTCGCCTCTTTCCCAGTGATTGCGTCTAAAGGCCTGCCTACCCCCTCGGCAGCCCCTCTGTACCACCCACATTACCTGGTTGCTGTGGTTCGAGTGGAGGTGGGGTGCAGCCAGTGGTGGGCTATTTGGAGGGGAACACAGACATGCCTCTAAGAGGTGACACGGAAGGATGCCCGACTTAGTCAATGGATTGGACGACCTTGATCATGAGGGGCCGCCGACTCACTCGCTCCCAAGGTGCTTTCCAGAGTGCCCGTCGTGGGATCAAGTTGCAGCAACTGTGGAAACTGGGTACTGTCGAATTACTTGGAGCTTCCCCTGCAAGGACCAAAGTCTTCCACACAAAGAAGAGAAAGCGCCTAATAAAGTTGTCTTTTTTGCATCTGGTTATTTTTATTTTTGTTTTTGTTTTTTGGCCCATTGTCAGTAATTTCCTTACTTCCTTTTACCCAGAAACATTAGTGGACAGAGATTTCAAAATGCCTTTCCAGTGTGACTTTACAGCCCGATTTCCTATCATTCCGTGTCAAGATTGCGTTAGTCTGCATAAACCGACCCTCTTTTGGCACAACATAAATAGCCTTGGCAACTGCAGGGTTATTTTTTTGTTTGTTTGTTTGTTTGTTTTTTTAACATACTCACTTCTGGCACTAAAAGGGCCGAAGAATCAGAACATGAACCTAAGGCCCAGGAATGACATGGGGTAGAATGTAGGAACTTCAGAATGAAAGGTGGCTAATTTACCCTGGGTCCAGTACTCACTAAAAGATAACCAAGTCTGGGCAGAGGGTTCAAACAAACGTGACCCATGCTAAGGGCTAAAGAAGACGTTGAACCAATTCCTGGGATTCCAGAACTGTCTGTCCAAGATTATGTACCAGGTTGGCTACACAAGCGAGATTATCATCTCTAATTGTTGACCCTCCATTTTGTTGAAGAGAACTTGATATTTGCGATAAGATATTGCCAAAGGCTGCAGATCCTTCAAAAGAGAAAAAATGCAGTTGCAGAGTTTTTGTTTAGAAAAACCACCTTATATTTGTGTCACATCAGATACATTCAGAGAGGAACTTACATTCTTTTTTTTCCCAGCAGTCTCCAGATTGAGCTCGTGCCCCAGGGCACATGGAGTACCCAAGACTTCCCAGTGTTTCAAGGGTCTCATCTTTCAAATCTTCAACTTCCATGTCTTTTTTGAAGTTGATCTCCCTCTGAATATAGGTAATGCCTGCCAGTTCTTTTTTCTTTGTCATGTGCTCATTCATTCATCCAAGGGATGAGCACATGACAAAGCTCTGTGTTGTATTTACCTGTTCCTTTTAGCATTCAGAAGCTAGATGATTTTTCACCAGGACTGTCTTCATATTTGATTGAAAAACGAAGTCAGGCTTGTTTTGACAGGAAGATGTATTGGGTTGATTGGCTCTGTCAGTTATGATATACAGCTTACATTTGCTATAGATTGAATGAGTGAAATCTACAACCCTGATGTTCTCATACGTGTATCAGGGTGTTAGAAATCATGTGCCTTTTTCAAGTGTTTAAACTTGTGTTAAACTGTTTAGACACTATTTAAAAACGTGCCTAGGTTTTTGGAATTCTTTTAGGGGCTCTGTGAACAAAATTCCTCTTAGGTCACTGCAATATCCCCTTCCTCAATCAGATCTCACTTACAGCTGGCCCATTTCAACGTCACCAAGGAGCAGTGTTGAGCTAAAATACGGATGGAGACCCCAGCAGAGCCGCAGGAACTCTGAACAGTTCTCAGAAGCACTTTTGCACTAGATATAGTGTGGAGGGGAGCAGAGGAGGGCGTCAGCAGTTGAGAAGGACAGAAAGTGAGGGGGACAGAAGTGAGAAGGACAGAAAGTAAGAAAGTTGATTAATCCACGAGAGATGACTGCTTCTCACATTGGCATTGCTTACTGTGTGTTGAAAAATAAGACTCACATGAAGCAATATATTTCTCATAACCTCTGTGTGAGGAGAAGCTACAATACAGCCAATTTGACTCTACTTAACCTGTCGTATACTTTATATTTTAACATTTGATCGTTGGACATGTCTCTTTTAAATAATGAACATCACAAATAGACTCTGTCTGTCAAAATTCAGGCATAAATTCAAATTGGATACTTTTACTTGGTTTCATATTTAGATTCAGTTTGTATGGGGCCTTCAGCCAGTCATTCAGATTTCTTACTCTATGTGGTTCTGATTGAGATAATAATTCTCTTTAACCGTGAGTTCTTGTGAGAAAGTATGTGTAGAATATATTCACAGAGGGACATTCAAGCAAACTGATACGTATATATCAGTATATATATACATATATATGTACACACACACACACACACACACACACACACACACACACGAGATCTGTCCAGAAAAAGTCCAGCCATTGTTAATATAATGAGAACAGTTTGCATGACATCCATGTAACCTAGCAGCCAAGGAGAGTGGACTGCAATGCTTATGTGTGAACAATGACAACTTCACTGTACTAGTCAGTGGGGGTGGCAGACCCCATTGAGTGAGCATGTGCACTGTGTGGCCATCCCATTCAAAATGATTGAATGAGTGGAGCAGCGAATCTATATTAAATTTTATGTTAGGCGTGAACATTCCTCCCAGAAACTATTCGGATGAATTAGAAGGCTTTTGGGGATGAGGCAATGAGTGCAGCACAAGTTAAATGTGGCACAAATACTTCAAAGGTGGTCAAACATCTGTTGAAAATGATCCACGTTCTGGAAGGCCTGCAACAAACACAACACCTGAGAATGTTGAACAAGAATGGGCTGCAATCAACAAAGATCAGCGACTGACAGTGCGAGAACTAGAAGCTGATCTGGGGATTCCAAATACTACTGTGTCCGAGATTTTGACGGAGAATCTCGGCATGAAACGTGTCATGGCAAAATTCATTCTGCAGCTTCTGCTACCGGAGCAGAAGGAACATCGTGCTGCAGTTGCTGATGACTCGATTCAAACCGCTACCAGAGAATGAGATTTCCTCAAGAAGGTCATAGCTTTGAAGGGGCCTAAGAAGTCATTGTCCTATGTACAATGTTTCTTGTGTCTTATGTCTTCTTCAATAAATGTCTCTATTTTTCTGATTGCATGGCTGGATACTTTATGGACAGACTATGGATTTATAGTCTTTAGAGCTTAAGCATTGTATAGCTGTTAGAACAACCACCCTGACAATCCTTAGGAATGGCATGGAAAGATTACTATAATTTACCCATTTAACTTTTCACTTCTGTGTGTTAAAAAAACTTTATTGCCTAGTGCCTTGGACAATTTTAATGATTCGAAGGTCATTAGAGCAATTTTGGAATAGGGTTTGGCTTCTCAAAATTTCAAGGCCCTTTGAAAAGTCAACGTGGCTGGCGGGGAGTCTGAATATTTCTCCTGGTGCCCACAGCCTGGTTCCATGTTCCATGGCATCGGTTTACCAGAATGCAAGTCAGGAATTTAAGGCCACGTGTGTCCAGGAGCAGATGGTTCCATGGCAGTGTCCGTTCCAGCTGCACCCATAGCTTTCTCTGAGTATGAGTCATCCCAGGAGAATCAAAGCTCATGGTTAAACACTGAAATGCAGGACATTGCTCTCAGTAACTTTATACTGTTATTCGCCAAGAGTTTCTTTTTCCAGCATTGAAAAACTGTAAGAGAACTACAGTGCTTCAGGAAAACTCAAGGTCGTAAATGGGAGTGGAATGCTGTGGTGTGGTAGGCAGAATAACGGGTCCCTAAAGATGCCCATGTCCCTGCAATCTATGAATATATTAGGTCACAAGGCAGAGGCGAGTTAAGTTTGCTAATTAGCTGATGTTGAAACAGGGAGATTATCCTGGATTATCCAGGTGGGCCCAAAGTAAATCACACACATTCTTAAAAGTAGGGGGAGGCAGAAAAGGAGTCAGGTGGAAGAAGGTGTGACCTCTGAAGAAAGTGACAGAGATGAAACATTGCTGGCTTTGAAGGTGAAGAAAGGGGCCAAAGCCAAGGAATGTAGAGGGTTGTCTAGAAGCTAGAAAGGACAAGGAAGTAAATTCTGCCTTGGAGCCTCCAGGAGGGACACAGCCTTGCTGACACCTTGGCTTTAACCTGGTGAGACCCGTTTTGGACTTCTGCCTTCCAGTAATGTAAAATAAGAGATGTGTGTTGTTTAAGGCACTAAATGTACGGTAATTTGTTACTGCCGCAATGAAAGCTAGTACACGTGGCTTTATATCTTCTGGCCTAAAAAAAAAAAAAAAAAAAATTCTTAAATGTTGTTGTGCTTAGGCAATGACTCAGCAGTTCTTTATATGTTAGGTAATTGGGTAATTTGCACTTTAACCAAAATACAGGTTTTAGCCTACTGCATCTATGAAACTGTGCAGAGGAGACGTACATGCAACCATAGGCAATATGAGAATCTATAAAAATGGAACAACACTGGAAAAACTAGATCTTTGCTTTACTGTAAAGTATTTTGGAGTCTATTGCTATGCAACATGCCGTACCAGGAGGAAGAACACCCTTACCTGTAAATAAGCTGGAGAGAAAGAAAATTTAAACTAACTGATTTCAAATACTTCCTTAACTAATGTTACAGCTGATGAATTTTCTTCAAATGATGCAGATTCATTCACTTATCACTAATGAAAGGATACTTGTCCCCCTCAAGTTATGTAACATTTGCCCCCCAAATTATTAAAGTGATAAATCAGAATAAAACCAGCATAAATAAGTTAAAAGAAAAAGGCAGATGCAGCCTCAAAGTAGTGCTGGAGTATAATAAATATTTTTAAACTTTTGGACAAATGGAAAGTCTTTCTTACCAAATTTTCAATGAGCATTCTTTTCTTGCCCTAACTTTTCCTAAGACATTTGAAATAATAGGGATTTTCTTTTTTGGAATATATCAATCAGAACTTTATTCAAATGTATGTGGCAGAATGTCTAACACATAAGCCAGAATTAACTTCTTTGAAAAACATGAACTGGACATTTGTTACTAAAACTTAAATTACTACCGACATTGGATTTAGGACCTTTGATTTTTAAAGATTGAAACAAAAACTTGTCTCTCCCATTTGCTCTGCTTTGTGGTGCCTACCATTTTGAGAGTTACCTCTTAGGGCTGCATCTCACTCGTTGTTCTTCCTGTGCTGACTTCACTTATGCATGCGCAGAAGATTGTTTAGGTCCTGCTTCCTCAGAGTGTGGTTGGGCAGCCAGAGTATCCATCTTACCTGGGAGCCGGCTAGAAATGTGGAACCTCGGGCTCTACCCCAGAACTTCTGAATCAGAATCTACATCTTAGTAAGACCATCAGGTGGTTTGTCTGCACATTCTAATGTGATAAATGTTGTTCTAGGCCACATCGTTTCTGTTTTGTAGTTTAACATGGAATAGTTTATAGAACACAGCCTCAATATTGTCACGGTCCCGTCGGGCAGGACCATGTGTTGTTGTGGAATGCTTGTCCTATATCCTCAGACAAGTGATGAACAAATTCATGTGGACTAAAGGAATCTGGTGGAGAAAAAGGGATGCGAGCCACTCTCTAAGTGAGAGAGTGCTAGGGCTTGTGTGGCCGATCTATCAGTAAGAGAAAGAGGGAGGAAGAGAGAGAAAGAGGGAGAGGGAGGGAGAAGAGAGAGAGAGAGAGAGAGGGTGAGGGTAAGAGTGAGAGAGGCCGAGAGTGGGCCAGAGAGTGAGAGAGGGGGCCAGCCTGAGTGGCCACTCTCTCTCAGAGAGAGAGAGGGCCTGGACCCCTCGCCTGGACAGGCTTTTATTGACACTCTAGGTACATTACACCCAGGATGGTTCTCATTAACTATGCACAGGTACATTTTGGGTGGTTACCATAACAAAAGAAAAAATGTTGCTAATCCCTTCAAGATAAAGGTCATTTGCAAATGTAAAGGGAAAAGAGGTTGAACTGGTTACACCCAAACTTGAGAGGTTTAGCATAGATTTTAGGAAGTTACTTTAAAGATATGCAGTAAACATGTGTTGCCTCAATTGAGGGTGAAGGAGTTTTTAGCAAAAGCAAGTCTCAAAGCGGCCTAGGTACAATGCAGGCCTGATTCCCCACAGGAGACCTATTCACAGATGTTCTCTGCATGCCACACGCATCTGTCTGCGTTCAGAACCAGAGCTGAGCCACTAGATCACATCACACATGGATAGGTTCCCTATACAATATGTTAATTCTGCCTGCTGTATTTAAAACACATTTAAACATACCCTTGCCGGTATGGCTCAGTTGGTTGTACTGTCATCCTGTAAACCGAAAGGTTGTGGGTTCATCCTTGATCAGGGCACATGCCTGAGGTGCGAGTTCGGTTCCCAGTCAGGGTGTGTGTGAGAGACAACCAATCAATATTTCTCTCTCACATTGATGTTTCTCACTCTCTCTCTCTCCCTCTAACAACCAATAAGAATGTCCTCGGGTGAGGTTAAAAAAAACATTTAAACATATTTCAGAATATATTGAAGGGGACTCTTATGGTGAAATGGTTAAAAACATGTAGAAAATGACAACTTTAAAGTAAAAGGAGGAGAAAAACATGTTAGGCACCAGGGATAGGTTCTTTACTGCCATTATGAAACAAATTTACCTAACCTTCAGGGCAACCAAGGCGGAAAAAGAACACACATTTGATTGCACTGTCCCTAGTGTAGGCATAAAGGAAGCAGAGCGATTTATCAGAAAAATCCAGTTCTTTCCAGGCACTGACTTCTCAAGGTCATTTATCAGTCAGATTGTCACACAGAGAACATTGAGTAGAAAGCAGATAATGCCTTTGATTGATTTTTAGCAGAACATATAGGAGTATTTTTATAGTTGATGTTTCGTACGTCATGATTTGAAGAAAGCCAAAGGCGTGGCCTTATATTTTGACTGGGTGAAGGCATTTTCGTAGACGTTTAAAGCAATATAATCTAGGCACTTATTTTTGTTTTCTCAATCTGTGTTGCAGAAGAACTTTAAAAAGCCACAGAGGGAGAAGGATAAATAAGGGCTCAGATGTGGAAACACTTGGGGAGTTGAAAGAGCAGGAAATGGTCAAATACACCTGGAGGATACATTTTGTTGCTTTTAGACAGGCTAAGAATTTTTGACGTTTAAAAAAAAATGTTAAAAAAGTAGAACTACGTAAGTGTACTAAATAATGCATTTGAGTTTTTCTTATATTTACCTATTATTTGTAATAAAATACCCTTGACTCTAATTCATGGCTTAATACTAACTAGGAAATAAAATACCTTGAGAAGAGGTTCTGTATGCCATTATGTAACTGGGGTGCCTAGTTTGCCAGTGAAAACCACAGACCGACACGTGAAGGCCAATAGTTCATTGAGTCCTCAGTGAACAAAATGAAGTGGGTCTTTTTGTTTGTTTTTTGTTTTTGGATATTATGTACAAAGAGGGTGAATCTGCATTTTTTAAAAAGTAGAATCATCCTTGACCCTGAAATGTGCACATAAACTTGAAGGGTTAATGCTTTTTCCTAACCTGGAGTAAGAACTGCGAGTACGATACTCTGCATAGAACCCTCTTTACCTTCTTTGAAAGTGTTGTTTTGGATCAGACAGAAACGAGGGGCCTGGTTTTGTCAGCGTGGGGAAGGTGGTTGAGGGTATTATCACCCATTCCCTTTCTTAGTTGCAACTGTTATTGAAATTACAGAAAGTCATCTGACTACTAGTTGAGGTCACTTCTTTTCCCATCCCGGCCATCCCCCATCTCTGCTATAACATTTAGCAAAATTAGTAGCTGCTCTTGAGGGTTTTCATTTGTTTCTCTGTGTTCCCCTGAAATGTCATGTGTTGCTGTGGAACTGTGAACAATAGTACAATTTTCCATATTGAATCAGATATTCCTGTGATCCAAGTATGCTTGGAAAAATCTTACTGCTTAGGATTCCACAACCACCACGCTTTCTTTGTTGCCTAGCAGCCTCTGGCTAGACAGCTGAAGGGCTCGTTTCTCACCTGCAGGGCAGTCCTAGCACAGCCCCGTGAGGACAGGGCCCGCTTTCAGTGCGGGACATCCGTGGATCAGATCTGTTTTGGAGCAGGATATGGAATGTAGCTTTGATAGGCTTGGCCAAAATAGACCAGTCCAGAGTAACCAGAGAAATCACGTGAATACTGTCCTTTTGAAACCTGAGAAAATAGAATGTGTTCATTACAGTATTTTAGAAGCATGGGATTCTCAAAAGTCACTTAGACGACACTATAGCCCCTTCGTACTGACTAATATTTAGATGTGTCAGGCTGTTGTTATTTAAGAATTTAATTTCACAAGCAATGCATAGAATTACAGAAAATTTGTGTAATACAGAAAACCATTGGGAAAAAAATATATTCCATCTCAATTACCCTTAATTTTCTGTGCATTTGGTATTTGAGTGCTTTAAGATGGCATTTACTTGAGAACTTCATACACACAGAGGCAGACTGCAGTTATATATATTATATGTGTATGCAGTGTTTGTACATGTGTATAGTCAGATTTCAGACAAATCCTATTTTTATAAAAATTACTTTTAGCCCTGGCTGGTGTAGCTTAGTGGATTGAGAGGAGGCTGCAGACCAAACCGTCACCGGTTCAATTCCCAGTCAGGCTGGCAACATTCCTGGGATGCGGGCCAGGTCCCCATTGAGGGGCGCGCAAGAGGCAACCACACATTGATGTTTCTTTTCCTCTCTTTCTCCTTACCGTCCCTTCTCTCTAAAAATAAATAAATAAAATCTTTAAAAAAATCATTTTTAAATTACAGAGAAAAACATTTATCACTCAGAGATACCAATGTTAGTATTTGGTTTTTGCCTTTGGAGCCATATACTTTTCTTTAAAATAAAAGCTCAATATATGCATACAGCCTGTTAAAACTAATTCTTTAAGTTAACACTACAATGAATCCTTTTCGGTGTACAGTTCATGAGTTCCGACGGAGGCATAGACGCAGGCAGCCATCACCACACTCACCTAAAATATTCCTTTAAGCTGTCCCCTTATAGCCAAACCCTCCCCTGAATCTTGGCGACTCCAGATTTTTTCTCTATCCCTATAGTTTTGCCTTTTCTAGAAAAAATATGTGACAAGCAGTACACAGCATTTGAGTCTGGCTCTTTTTGTGTAACATGATGCATTTCAGATTTCTGCATGCTGTTGTATGTTGATAGTTTGTTCCATTTTATTGCTGAATAGTATTCCATAATATTCATAATGCACTTTTTTGATCTACTCCTAAGTTGAAGAGCATTTCAGATGTTTCGAGTTTGGGGTAGTACTATACAATATCAGCCGTAAATATTTGCGTACAAGTTTCTGCATGAACATGAGTTTTCGTTTTTACTGGGTATGTACCTAGGAGTGGGGTGGCTTGGTAATATGGCAAGTACCTGTTTAACAAGCAACTGCCAAACTTTTTTCCAGGGAACATGTGCCATTTGCATTGCCATCAGCAGTGTGTGAGGATTCCACTTGCCCTGAGTCCTCGTCAGTGTGTGACATCGTCAATTTCTTTTCTATTTTAGCTGTTATAATAAGCGTCTGTTATTAGTATCTCATTGTTGTTTTAATTTGCATTATACTCATGATCGCATTTTTATCATACATACAACTTCTTTGGGAAGTGTCTGTTCAAATCTTTTGCCCATTAAAAAATTAGATTGCTTCTTATGGTGAAGCTCTGGGAGTTTTTGTATGTACGGAGCATAAGTTCCTTGTCAAACGTATGATTTGCAAGCATTTTCTTCCTGGTGTATCTCTGCATTTTGTTAGTACAATAGTTTCTTTTGCAGGGAAAAAACTTATCATTTCGATGACATCCAAGTAATTTTTTTCTTTTCTGGAGCATGCTTTTTTGATGTTTGTCCAAGAACATTTTACCTAACCCAAAGTCACAAAGAGTTCTTTCCCTCTGATTCCTTCTAGAAATTTTACTTTTTAGTTTTTATATAGAGGCAGGCCTATGGTCCATTTCGAGTTAGTTTTTTGGATATGGTGTGAGAAAAGTGTCAAGTTGCATCCTTTCTTTATACTTTCTTTTTCCTGTGTGTATATAGTTGTTCCAGCACCGTTTCTCGAGAGGACCATCCTTTCACGATGGCCTTTGTGCCTTTGTCAGAAAGCAGTTGGTGCTGCCTGTTCACAAGCACCGTACTGTGTTGACTATTGCAGCCTTATGTCTGACATTTTTCACAATTTGTTTGGGCTATTCTAACTATTTTGCCTCTCTAACTTTTAGACTACTCTTATTCATATCTACAAACTGTTCTGTTGGCATTTTGAGTGGAAGTTCATTGAATCTATCTAATGATTAGGGAAAACTTGACATCTTATTAACATTTACCCTTTTAATCCATGAACATGGTACATCTCTCCATTTATTCAGATTCTTGATACCTTTCATGGATGTTTTGTAGTTTTCAGCATAAAGCTCCTGCACATATTTTGTCAAATTTATATCTGTTTTGTTTTTATTAGTGCTATTATAAATGGTATTTTTTTAAATTGCCTTTTATTAGATATTTTCTATTTAATTGACATTTTTATTGAGGTGACTATAGATTTGCAGGTGTAAGACATAATACAGAGAGACCTGTGTAGGCTTTACTCAGTTTCCCCCAATGGTAACATCTTGTACAACTGAATCTTAGTATCACAACCAGGATGTGGATATCGAAGCAGCCAAGCATGGAACAGTTACATTGATTGCCACAGCAGACCTCATGCAGCATTTTTATGGCCACGCCTATCTACTCCCTTAGCCCCACCCCTGACCCTTGTCAACTCTTGGTTTATTCTCTATAATTTTGTCATTTCAATAATATTACATAAATGGGATCATATTTGTGTGACTTTGGGGGATTGGTTTTTTTCTCTCAGAATAATTCCCTGGAGATTCACCCAATCGTTACACATGCTGATGGTGTGTTACTTTTTTTGCTGTGTGGTGTTCCATGGTGTGAGTGTATCCCAGATGGTTTAACCTGTCACCCATTAGAGGGTATCTTTATCTGGATTGTTTCAAGTTTGGGGCTATCATGAATAAAGCTGCTGTGAACATTCATGTATAAGTTTTTGTGTGAGCATAAATTTTTATTCTTTTGCATAAATATTCCAGAGGGCTGTTGCTAGGTTGTATAATAGTTGTACTTTTAATTTTAGAAGAAACTGCCAAACTGTTTTCCAGAGTGGCCATGGCATATGGCCTTTTTACCAGCGATGTGTGAGTGATACAGTTTTTCCTCATTCTTGCCAGTTACGTGATGTTGTCAGTATTTTTTATTTTAGCAATTTTGATTGATATGGAGTGGTATCTCATGGTGTTTATAGTTTGCATTTGGCTAACAATGGCTAATAATAGTGAACATCTTTGAGTTTACTTGCCATCTGTTTATCCTTTCAGTGAAACAAATAGTATTATTTTGTTAAATTGTCCTTTCTGACGGTTTATTGCTAGCTCACAGGGATACATTTGATTTCTGCCCATTGATTTTGTATCTTGTGATTTTGCCGAACTTCTTTGTCTTTAGAGCTTTGCTGTAGATTCCATGTGGTTTTTTAAAAGTAGACAATCTTGTCGTCTGCTAATAAACAGTCTTCTCCTCTTCCAAGCTTCAGGCCTTTTATGTCTTTTTTCTGTTTTATTGTATTGTTTAAGACTTCTAATATGATATTGAATAGAAATGATGAGAGTCAATATTTCTGCCTTAATTTTAGGAGGAAAATAGTCTTTTGCTGTTAAATATGATATTAGTGATGACGTTTTTCTCATTTTACCTTTATTGGTTTAAGTATATTTTCTTCTACTCCTACTTTGCTGGAAAGCCTTAAAAAATCATAAATGGATGCTGAATTTTGTCATATGCATTGACTGCATCTATTGATATGTTCATATGGATTTTATTTCTTTTTTCTGTTGATTTGCTGAATTATATTGGTTGATTTTAAAATATTGAACTAGTCTTACATTCCTAGGGTAAACGCATTTGATTGTGATATGTTGTCCTTTTATACATTGCTGAATTTAGTTTGCTGTATTTTGCTGATTTTGCCTCTATGTTTATTATGTTTTGAGGAACATTTGTCTTTTGTGTGTGTGTGTCTGACTTCAGCATTAGTGTAATTCTATCCCTTGTTCTTCTTCAATGTCCTAGAAGAGGTTGAGTAGACCTGGTACTATTTCTTCCTCAAATCTTCTGTAGAATGTATCCATGAAAACCACTGGGCCTGAAGTTTTCTTTGTTGGAAAGTTTTAACTAAAATTCTCATTTGGTTGATTTTAAGATATGGAACTGTTCAGTTTATATACTTCTTTTTCATCATAATTTGGTAGTTTCTGTCTTTCAAGGAATTGGTCTGTTTCATCTAAGTTCATCTAGTCCTCTTCTCTCCATGGTTTCTGCCCTACTCTCCAGGTTGCGCATGCTCCTTTTCTTGCTTCCTCTGGCCAGGAAGGTGGAGTTCTGTCAGAATGTGAGCCTGCTGTGCTGTCTGCCATTCTATACCGTTGGGGTTGCCTTCACAGAGAGGCAGCAAGAGAGACAAAAACCGTGCCCCCGCCCCAACCCCTACCACCACCCTTCATATGAGAAAGCCTTTGCTTCCCAGTTCCTCTGGCTACAGAGATGGGTTTTCCTTAGGGTTCTAGACACCTGTGCTATTCCCAGCGCAGTTCTATAACGGGGCCTGTGATGTTGCCCTCACAACTTCCAGCACCCAGGGGGTCTTTTCTCCAGTCCTCTGGCTGGAAAGAAAGTATTTCTCCTGGAGTCTTTGTTGTTAGTGCTTGCTGCAGAATTCTAGGATTCAGCTCGCCCTCAGGTCAAATAGAGGGGGGGAAAGGAAATAAAAATCCACGAACCTCACCGCTTAGTCAAGCTTCTGCTTTACCTCTCTATCTTCCTGCTCTGTGTACTCTTCAGAGCCCTCAGGTAGTTGCTTTTCGTATTCTGTTCAGAGATTTTAGCTGCATGCAGTCAGTGATGGTGATAGGCTGTGGTCAACTTTCTCCATCTTGGCTGGCATCAGAAATAGCTTGCATATAATTTTAATATCTGTTTTTTTCCATCTAGAATATTTTGTATACATTTTCCCTTGCCATTATACATTTTCTCATAACATCATTTTTAATGAATGTGTATTTCTTCATCTGGGTACTTACACTAATTGTCCTAGTAAACATAAGAATAGATAAATCTTTTCACACATCTGTGGTTATTTTCTTAAGATAAATTCCCGGAGATGGAATTGCTATACTAAAATCTTTAAGAGTGTACCCTAACTTTAAATCAATCAATTTCACTCCTCCAATATTTAGAGTACTTATTTCTCTATTTTCTTGCTAAGACTATGAATAGAAAAATAACACCAATGATTGCTCAAGGTTCTTCAACTTGACAATTTCCTGACCAGGAGTTGCCCTGCAAATATTTCATCACATATCCTATAAATGTAAATGAGCAGCTGTCATTAAGTTTATAAAACTCGTGGAATTGGCACATTTACTTTGGGCTCATTAATACTTGAACCATACACGAAATTTCAGATGCCTAGAGCATCCTAATTAGGAGAGAGCTGGCATGGCTGAAGTCAGCAGTAGCTCTCTGTGCACAGCAATCACGGGTTTGCTCGTGCATTCCATTCACCTTGCATTAAAACTGTACTGTAGCTGAGTCATGAGTGATTTATTCAATCCAATTTGAAAAGCCAACATTTGGAGTCCAAGGAAAGTGTGTTTGCTCTCACATCACACATCTTTTTCTTTGTAATTACACTTACACATCTTTGCTATTTTTTAAAAGACATATGAACGTGAACATTACATATAGAGTGGGAAAATATCCTCTTCTAAAATATTAAGGCCTGAGTTCAATGCCAGAACAGATCGCTTGTGCATCAGCCCAAGTCCTGGCAGAGGAGAGATGGCACACTCAATCTGGGTAATTTGAACGAGTTTAGTGAAGAAACAGTTTACAAGGGTGGGCAAGGTATAGAGAAGTCACAAACACAGCACAAAACTGGGGGCTACTAACAGGGGCAATGCCATGGCTAGGCTGAGAGCAGCGACCTTTGGTGCTCCTCCAGCACACAGGGCCCTTCTGGGAGTGAGTGACAAAACAAAAACCCCAAGTTTCCTTTCCTTGTGCTATCCAGTCTCCTGCCAGTGCTTCACATTGCTTAGTCCCTACCAAGAGCCAGAGGGTAAGAGAGCCTCTCTGACGCAGTGCCGAAATCTACCAAAATGAATGTAGGAAAAGTTACTGAATTTAAAACTCCTACCCCAAATTCAGAAGTCTCTGGCTAATTTACAACCAATTCTATATGATAAGGGAATGTTTCTGTTTTGTAAGGTATATATATATATATATATAGCTGATGATATAAAATGTAATTCTTAACATAATATAAAATGATAATTCTTAGCAAAGCATACTGTCAGTTTATTGGAGAATTATACACAGCCTATGCTATACCTATTAAATAGAGGCTTTACAAAATAAAAGAAGAGCACTTGGGTCCAGGAGTCAGACTGGATTTGAACTTTAGCCTAACCATCTACTAGTTACCCGACTCTGAGTAAATTTCTTATTTTCTCTAAGGCCTGATTTTTTTCATTTGCTAAATAGGAATAATAATAGTACCTATCCCATAGAGAGAGTTACAGTGAGGATTAAATAAGGTGATGTGTTAACTGCATAAACCAATGCCTGTCACATATCAAGTACTTAATAAATGTTTTCTATTATTTTTTAAATTATATTTTATCAATATGTTATTACAGTTCTCCCAATTTTCCCCCTTTGCCTGCCTCCACCCAGTACCTTCCATTCCCTCAAGCAATCCCCACAGCATTGTTCATGTCCATAAGTCATGTGTATAAGTTTTTTGGCTACTCCATTTCCTATACTGTACTTTACATCCCCGTGGCTATCCTATAACTACCTATTTGTACTTCTTAATCCCCTCACCTCTTCACCCATTCCACCATATACCCCTTCCATTTGGCAACCATCAAAACTGCTCTCTATGTCCTTGATTCTGTCTCTTTTCTTCTTGTTTGCTTAGTATGTTTTTTAGATACAATTGTTGATAGGTATGTGTTTATTGCCATTCTATTGTTAGTAGTTTTGATCTTCTTTTTCTTAAATAAGTCCCTTTAACATTTCATATAATAATGGTTTGGTGATGATGAATTCTTAGTTTTTTCCTATCTAGCTCTTTATCTGCCCTTCGACTCTAAATGATATTGTTGTGGGTAGAGCAATCTTGGCTGTAGGTCCCTGCTTTTCATGACTTTTAATATTTCTTGCCAATCCCTTCTAGCTTACAAAGTTTCTTTTGAGAAATCAGCTGACAGTCTTATGGGAACTCCCCTGTAGGTAACCAGATGCTTTTCCCTTGCTGCTTTTAAGATTCTTTCTTTATCTTTAACCTTTGGCATTTTAATTATGATGTGCCTTGTGGTGGGTCTCTTTGCATCCATATTGTTTGGGACTCTCTGTGTTTCCTCGACTTGCATGTCTATTTCCTTCACCAAACTAGGGAAGTTTTCTTTCATTATTTTTTTCAAATAAATTTCCAATTTCTTGCTCTTTCTCTTCTCCTTCTGGAACCCCTATGATGTGAATGTTGAAATGCTTGAAGTTGTCCCTGAGGCTGATTATGCTATCCTTGCTTTTTGGATTCTTTTTTTGTTGTTGTTGTTCTGATTGGCTGTTTTTTGCTTCCTTATATTCCAAATCATTGATTTGATTCTTGGCTTCATCCACTCTACTGTTGTTCCCCAATAAATTGTTCTTTATTTCAATTAATGTATTCTTCATGTCTGACTGGGTCTTTTTTATGCTGCTGAGGTCCTCACTAATTTCATGAGCATCCTTATAACCAGTGTTTTGAACTCTGCATCTGATAGATTGCTTATCTCCATTTTGAGTTCTTTTTCTGGAATTTTGAGATGTTCTTTCATTTGGGCCATGTTTCTTTGTCTCTTTATTTTGGCAGCGTCCCTGTGTTTGTTTCTGTGTATTAGGTCAAGCTGCCATGATTCTCTGACTTGGTAGTATGGCCTAATGTAGGCTGAGCACTAGCAGCAGCCAGCCTAGATTCACAGCGTGGCTTTGCCTGGGAATCTCCAAACTCAGCACAAGTAGCAGCCATCTCAGATTGCTTTATAGCTCATGCAGGGTAGCCCCAGGTAGAACACAAGTGGGGACTAACCTTGGCCTGCACCACCTGGGAAATCCCAGGGCCAGTGCACCCAGTGGATAGCTACAGACCATGTCAGAGCACCACCATCCTCCCCTGCATAGCTGATCCTCCATGGAGAGCTGAGGTTGGTGGTCAGTGGTCACAGCCAGTCCTTGCAGCTCACTGGCCTGGGTAGATCCCTCTCATTGACCTACCAAAATAATTCAAGGCTCAACAACAAGAGGAGGGTGTACTCAGCCCACATGAAGGGTGCACATTTAGAACCCAGCTTGGATGATGGGGAGGCTGTGCCATTGGACCCTACAGGGCACCTAAATGTTTTCTATTAATATTCTAACTGTTACATGCTTACCTGAGACCAGGGACAAGAACCATGATTTGAGAATACTATAGTCATTTTAAGATGAAACTAATTGCTTAACCAAATATAGGATTCAGAAAGGATATAGAGTTCAACAATTCAGTGCACAGGCTCTAGAGTAAGATCTTGGACAAGTTTCTTATTTGCAAATATATAATTATATAGGCACACATATGCTTTTTTCCTGATTAAAGTTACACAGAACTAATCTGGCTAAATATTTTGTAGTGGAGATAGTACTTTAATGAGTGCATAAGAATTATTTGTAATTAGCACTGAAAATACTAATCTGAGCAGTGTGGGCTTTTGCTGCTTCCAGTGTAGTTTATATGAATAAATATAAATTGATACACCTAAACTGGCTAAATTAGCTTTAATAAACCATTAATATGCTTTTATCATTCATCAGTTTCCAGTAATATAGGCCTCATCCTCTCAGACTGCCCCCTCTTTACTCTTAAATTGTGACTTCAAATAGCATGGAATAAACAAAAGCACTTGTGTTATTGTCACTGTAAATAAAGCTTAACCTTGACACCTCACAAGGTGAATTCCCTTGTGCTAAGATTTCATGTATATGTGTACTACCATAGTGCCATGCTGGTATAGATAGTTAATAGATAACTATACGACAATAATTAGTAAGCAGTTTTCCCAATGAATTCTCTGTCTTCAAAAAATAATAATAAAAAAGAAAATATCTTTCAATCTAGACACGGATCTCTATCAAATATAAGTTAGGAGTCAGTAGGAGCATATCATAGATACTGTAATACAGTTGCAATTACTTTATTTCTACTTCACATTTTTACTGAAGGTCAACCTAACATTATAACGTAAAATGATGTTTTGTTCTAATATATTTAGTGTTTGCATATGCTAACACAAGTTACACTTATACCTTCACTGTAATAAACATAGTGTGAGCCAATTTCTGTTTGCCATAGGAAGCCATTATGATGCGACCTAATTTGATATTTTAAAAATTGCCATTCGTGACCTTTGGCACAAATAGAAAATGGAGCAGCATTTTGCCAGAAGATCTAAAGTGTCAACAGAATGCTTGTCAGATATGCCCATCAGATGTAACTTCCCTTTTGAGCCGTAGGTTCCATGCGCCAACATCACAAACACACCCTTGCATCCACTCAATTACTATATTCCTTTTTACCTTCACTCTTACTCACCGAGAAAATCTGTAATCCTGATTAAACCCAACTCCCTGCCTCCTCATGTCTGCAACCAAGCAGCTGAGCACTACGAAAGAAAATCACAGAAGCGTGCCGTTCGGTCTTGCTTGATAGTCATGCCGACAGATGTCAGGCGGGCCCTCAGTAGTGCCCGCAATGCACTGCATTTCCCTAGTCAGTTGAACCTCCCATTTTCTCACTGTCTCCTTCACCTATGTCCCCCTGTCTCCCAATCTTGGCCATTCCTTCACTGATCCTCTCAGTGTTCATTCAGAGGATAATCTTCCTATTGGCCAAAGAGTCTAATGAACTTGCGACTTGTTGCAGTATAGATGGACCTGGAGGACATTGTGCTGAGTGAAATAAGCCAGTTAGAGGAAGACAAATACCATATGATTTCACTCATCTGTGGAATCTAATGAACAAAATGACCTAATAAGGAAAATGGAGACAGACTCATAGATGGAGAGCAGGATGACAGCTAGGGCAGGGGAGGTTAGGGGGTGGAGGGATTGAGCAAAAAGGAGAAAGAACTCATGGACGTGGACAACAGAGTGGTGATTGCCGGGGGAAGGAGGGGGAAGAAGACTAATGGAAAAAAAATGCAATAAAGATTAAAAAAAAAAAAAAGCAATCAGAAGAAATTTCTACATTCTCCCTTCATCATCACATCTACCAATCTACTTTCAACTGAAACTGCTGTACTCTGTGTTCCTTCCTATTATGACAAATGAACTGTCTGTTCTGCTAGGGACCACTCTTCTGTGTGTACACCCCACGGCCCCTAGCCTATTTGAGCATTTCATTGCTGAGATTACCTCCTCTTCCTCCTGTATTACATCATTTTCTGTTTTGATTGCTTCATTTCCATACATCTGCAAATATGCTATGCTATATCTCATTGTAAACAAAACAAAACAAAATTTGTCGTAGTCTTGAGGCTTTTAGTGCCACTTTATTTTTTAAATCTACTTTCAGCAAAGCTCCTTTGAAAGAACTGTCTACACATCCAGTTTCCACTTCCTCTTCTGCCATTCTCTCTTAAACCCATTCGGCTGAAAGAGCTGTAATTAAGGTCATCAGTCACCACTGCATTGACAGATATAAGGGCCACTTTCAAGTATTTATTTAACTCAGATTCTCAGGGATATTTGATCCAGTTAGTTACTTTCTGTTTCTTGAAACACTGTCTTAAACTTGGCTTCTGTGAAAATAGGCTCTTCTGACTTCCCTCCTACTTCTCTGGCTGTTTCTTCTTAGTTTCCCTGTCTGGTGTCTCTTCCTCTTCTTAGCCTCTCAATGTCAAATGCCCCCAAACCAGTCCTAGATCCTCTTTTATAGTCCACAGTCACTCGCTTGGGGGTCTCACCTAGCATCACGGCTTTAAGTACATTCTATGTGATGATGGTGCTCTAGATTCATGTCTGGAGTCCCAGTTTCCCCTGAATTTCACGTTCCTATATCCAACTGCCTGCTTTATGTCTCTGCTTAGAGGGATAATATATATTTCAAACTTATGCTCAAAATCAATGTTCTTGGTTTTACCTCCCAAACTTGCTTCTACCACATTGTTCTCTATCACAATAAATACCACTATTATCCAGGACCGCGGTGTAGTACAGTCCAAAGTGCATTGTTCTAATGGGTCAATTGAATTTTTATTTGAATTTTCTATTTTGTTTTTCCAATGGGCATCTTATTTGTTTGAAATAGACTTAATAATGCAACAATTTGGCAACTCTTTCTAACTATGGAAATTTTTAACCTCTCTGAGGGACTACTATATTAATTACATGATGAAAATGATCAACTAATATCCCTTTGTTTAAGAAATTGTGGAAGATCAGAGAATAACCTTCATCATGGTCAAAGAACATAATGCAAGAAAAAAATGGCTTTAACCAGTTTTCATGTCTTGGAGAAATTTCCGCAAAGGCTTTTTGATTTTTTTAAATTTATTTTTACCTAGCATATTCTGATTCTACTAAAGATGGTTGATTGACAAGCCTGACTTCTAGACTTAACTATAAAGCTACAGTAATGAAGGCAGTGTGGTATTAGTGAATGAGTAGAAAAATAGATCAGTGGGAATAGAATAGAGCCCAGAAATAGACCCAAATAAATACAGACCACTTGTCTTTAACAAAGGAGCAAAGGCAATTCAATGGAACAAAGATAGTTTTTTCAGCAAATGATACTGGAAACAGGACATCCACATGCAAAAAAGAGAATCTAGACATAGATCTTATACCCTTCATAAAAATTAATGCAAAATGGACCATAGACTGAAATGTAAAATGCAAAACTATAAAACTCCTGTAAGATAACACAGGAGAACACATAGATGACCTTGGGTCTGTGATCCTCTTGGGTCTTTTTAGATACAGCACCAAAAGCATGACCCATAAAAGAAATAACTAATTAGCTGACTTTATTAACATGAAACAATGAATGCTCTGTGAAAGACAATGTCAACACAATGAGAAAACTAACCATATACCGGAAGAAAATGTTTGCAGAAAACATACTGATAAAAGGCTGTTATCCAAAAAATACAAAGAACTCTTAAAACTCAACAATAAAAAAAAGAAACCTAATTAAAAATTGGTGAAAGACCTTACCAAAGAAGACATACAGCGGCAAGTAAGCATATGAAAAGGTTTTCCACATCATATGTCATCAGAAAAATACAAATCAAAACAACAAAATACCACTGTATACCCATTAAAATAGCCAAAATCTAAAACACTGACAACAAATGCTGGCAAGGATGTGGAGCAACAGGAACTCTCATTTATTTCTCAAAATGGTTCAGCTATTTTGAAAGACAGTTTGGCTGTCTCTTAAAACATTAAATATACTCATACCATACAACCTAGCAATCTGTGCTCCTTGGTATTTACCCAAAGTCAATGAGAAGGTATGTCCACACCGAAACCAGCACACAGATGTTTATAGAAGCAATGGAATATTACTCAGCATGGAAAAGTAATGAGTTACCAAGCCATGAAAAGACAGGGAGAAATCTCAAATGCATATTACTAATTTAAAGAAGTCAACCTGAAAAGGCTACATGTTGTATGAGTCCAACTATAAGACATCTAAAAAATGCAAAACTATAGAGACAATGGTTGTCCAGGGTTGGAGGTGGAAGGTGGATGAATAAACAGAGAACAGATGATTTTTAGGACAATTAAAATACTCTATATGACACTTTAATCATGGATACATTCATTATACATTTACCCAAATCTATAGAATGTGTGTCACCAAGAGGGAACCCTAGGGTAAACTATGGACTTTGGGTGGCATGTCCATGTCAGTTCATCAGGTGCAATAGGTGTACCACCCTGGTGAGGGTGGTTGATAATGGGGGAGATGCTACTGTGCACCAGGGAGTTACATGGGAAATCTCTGTAACATCCCCTCAATTTTGTTGTGAACATAAAGGAGCTCTAAAAAGAATGAAATCTTGTTAAAGGAAAAAGCGGTAAATATCAAAGAACTGAAAGCACATTATTAGCTCTTTTTATATGCTGCCACCACTACAGCTAACTTCATAAGCTTTTTGGCCAGAAATACTGCAAAGATCAAAGAACTTTCAAAGGGATTTCTAATTAACAATAAATATAGGTTACTCTCTACATAATCCAGGCTTGCTATGCCCTATTCTTCATAGTCTAAGCAAGAGAGAGGCTTTTCAAAAGTCAACCATGGAAAAAAATGATAAATATAAAATAGTGTAATTGATGTGTGCCTAAGATATTAAACCTATTTATATCACTGATTTGGCTAGTACTCTTGCTTTCCATGTTCTCTTTCTTTCCCATCCCATATTTCTGCCTTCTGCCTGGAGGTAGCTGCCATTCTGAATTTTGTGTTTATCATTCCCTTTTAAAAAAATAGTATGTAGTCCGAAACAATATATTGTGTTGGTTAGTTTAGCTTGATTAGGGCCTTCATAAAATGGTATCATTACGGGGCTTTCTTTACCCAAGTAGAAATAGCATACTTAAATAGGGTGAACTTGACAGCACAATGAGCTATTATGGTGCTGTTTACATGCCTGCGTTTCTTATTGCCCTCAGTACTGTGTAATTTGGTCTTGCAACTGATTAGCCAATTAGGAATTGGAGGGGCGATATGTAAATGTTACTGTCTAACTGACAGAATGATTTATTAGGAGTGTATCTCTGTGGAATTTCACCTGCTTTGTTGTTTGGGAGGCCCCGAGCCAAACCAAAACATGTGTGTCAATGGCAGACCTGTGGCCAGCTTTTCAAGAAAATTCTGCCAAAGTTGAATTCCACTCAAATATAATTTGGGGTTGGTTAGCCAGTGGGATTGTACTGATTTAAAAATATATTTACCTTTTCTATAGCTTCGACCAGCATTGTTGAAACTTTGAACACGCATGGCTATAACCCAAGGGCCCTGGTGCCATCCACTGACTACATTAATTTAGTCTCTGCCAGGGCTTGTGCTGGTACTTTGTGTTCTTCCAGTGCCAGCTGCCAAGTGAATTCTCTGAACTGTAAGATTTACATGAAGATATCTTTCCTTTGCTCTGCACATGTGGCTCATTGACCCAGGTTGTTTACTTTGATCTCAGAGATGGTTAGACTTTGGTTTCCATTTGAATATTCTTTTGATTTTAGTACTTCGTCTCTATGTAATTTGGATAGAAAGTGCTCTAAATTATCTTTATAAAGAAAGCAGGAAAAAGAGAAAGTGACATTTGGCCATAACTTTATTCTACAAATGAAAAAAAAAAGCATTGATTTACTTTAGGAGATGACAGAAGTCAATATTATGAAAACAATTAAAGCTTTGTAATTGGAAAAGGGCTCCCTTAATACTCTGCTCTGTCTTTGCCCCCTTTGTTTTAAAAGGAAAGTGAAATATACATACCCCCATACTGATTTTATACAATGCTAGTGGGGAATACAGTGACATGGTATTACCTGAAGTTTATTGCCTTAATTAATTATGCTTATTGTTATAAAAGTTAGAATTTCATTTTTTGTATGTATCTCTGAGAAGTTTTTATTTTTTTTATAACTCTCTTTACTCATACGGATGTTGAACTGCTCTAAATAGTAGGCATAGGTAAGTCTATAAACGTGAAATGCCAGGTGGCTGGCTTTTACCCTTCCAGTTCCAGTTTTATGGGAATGGGTAAGAAAACGTGCCGGTGAGATAGCAGATGTAGAGGCATCTGGGAGACCAGTGAGCCCGATGCCCAAAAAAATCCCGGTGAGCACATTTCATCAGTTAAAGTACAGGTAGCCTGCAAGGGAGGTACCTATCAATTATTCACAACATTGTATGAATTACTCCAGGCAATCACATTGTTTGCCTTCTACCATCCTAGCTTAATTTCTGGGGAATTATTGGTGAGAGGAAAGAGGAGCAAGTTGAAAGGGTTGAGAAGGGGACGACCATGCGTAAGAATGTGAATACCTGCTAGCATGGAGCTTGGAGCAGGTGGAGGCCCGTGGGGGCTGGAGATGGTTGGAGGACAGCGTGTGGCTCTGAAAACCGGAGAGACAGAGTCCAGAACTGTTTGTCTGGCGTGACCCCCGCAGAAACCACCTAGTATGGCTCCTGACTCAATGTCTGAGCAGCCATTTTCAGGCCGAAGAATGGCTGAAAACATGCAGGACATGCTAAATGGAAATGTTATTATTTTAGGACTCCAGATATGTTTCAAGACCACAGACAGATAATACTAATTTTGGGGCACCGCATTCATTCTGAAACCCTGCATGTGAAAGTGTCCTAGACAAAATAATAGTTCTTGGTATTCATTTCCATCAACTTCATACACCTTTAGTTTTTGTTTAGTTAACAGATATCTGACTTAATATAATACAAAAGCTAGTTATGAGCAGAGACTAGACATGCCGAAGTCATCATTTAATTTTTCATCGAACCTAAAACCAAACTAAAAAAAGACTGTCTATGTTGGATTGACACTTTATTTTTTATATCATCCCCAAATCCTGAAGATTTGCATATACATTAGGCACAGATACCTAACGTACATATATGTCTTAGGCCATTAGCAGTGAATGGGTTCTTTCAGAGAGTGTTACTGAATTATACATTTAAAAGGTAAAGAAAAATATCCATTTTTTTAATCGGTTGACTTGTTTATTCCACAGACACTTTCTCAGTGCTTGCCGTGCACTACTCTGCTAGGTTATGACAACCCAGTGACAAGCAACACACTCACTGAGGTATCATCACTGCAGCGTTGACAGGTCGATGTGATAAATGCAGAAGTTTCTGCAGTGAGCTGCTGTCCCAGGTCTCGTGTCATAGGAATGTATGCCTGAAACCTATATGATCCTTTTAACCAAGGCCAGCCAACCCAATACATTCAACTTTAAAAAAATTAATGATTTTTAAAATGTTTTTTAGAAGGTAATATAAAGTGAGCTACTGAATGTCCTTTTTCCTGGTACCTTTTAACCCCAAATTATTCACTAAAGGCGAATTACTAAGGCCTTGGGAAGGGTTAGTCATTAGCCAAGATTCTTCTGAGTAGCTGAGTGAAAATTACTTGCCCCATCAAAACTTTTTGCCTTCATTTTCTGCCCTAAGTGGGTGGCCTTGTCAGGGTTCCTGACTATTGTTGCTGTTGCTTCTGCCGGTGATGATAGCGGTGGGGATGATGGGAAAAGATTTCCGTATTTGTTTTTACCAACCCCAGAGTGCTCCCCTGAAGCCATGTGATGAACAGGTGGAGGTGAAAACTGGTCCATGCTGATTTTGGGGAATCTGCTGCATTGCCTTTCTAGTGCTTCCTTAAGACTCTTTTTAATTTGAGTCTTAAAACTAATTATTCCATGGAAACAGACAATACCCTAAAATAAAAGTACTAACAATGAAAAGTAACAGTGCTTACAGCCCTGCTGTGTAAAGGCTTGAATTATTCTAATCCCTTCCCCTTAGTAAACAGAGGACTCTGGCCTCCTAATTCTGAGGGTGGTTTCCTTCGGACCTCATTTTAGTGGAGGGATTCTTTTCTCCAAGAGGACCCCTCTTTCCAGCCTGAAGCTGCAATCTATGTAGATGGATAGTGCTTCTTTGTCTCAGCTGGCTACTTCATCGTTCTAAAGACCTCTGGGTGCAAGACATTTGGTTCAGAAAGACCTCTTACCCTTTCCCAGGTGTGGGCTCTTCTATTTTTGTTTCCTGTTTCAGTGCTGGCTCACAGAAACCGTAAAAGCCATAGAATGCCCTGAGTGTGTCCCAGAGCTGTAGATAGCAGGCCTGGAACTAAATGACAGAAGTAGGGACTTATATCCTGGGCAGAAAATGTTGTATTAGCAACTTAGCTTCCATAAGCTAGGATTGACACTAGTGCCTGTCAGCTCATTGCCACATTCCACATTGTCACAAAATTTTGTTTAGAATAAGAGCAACATGGTCCAGATCAGTGAGAACACAGCAGAATACTGAGGTCAAGAGAGGGTAATGTAAGTGGTTAATGAAGGTCCCATTTCAAGAAAGCCAGATAAGCCAAAGGAATTTCACCAGAGAATATGCAAGACAACAGTAAGAGTGGGAGGTACTGAGGCAGCGCTTGAGGGAAAAGGCAGAGCCCTGATGGCTTTCGTTGGGGGTTGTGAGTAACCTTCAAGGGGGAGCTGCAGATGAACCCACATGGGGTGAACAAATAAAGCATAGATCTTCAGAGAAGCAAAATCAAGAAGTTCAGAAATTTGTTGTGTATTGTAATTTTAATATCACATCCTTAAGTCTGAAATATTTGCCGAAAGTGTGATAGCTGGATTGCTTCCTCAAATTGGCTATAAACATCATGAAGTGTAGGTTTTACTGAGAAAAACGTGTCAAATGATATCAATGTTTTTCCCACAGCTCCAGAAAAAGTGTCCACAAGCACCATTCAAACCCTGAATTGGCAGTAGAAGTGAAACGGATTGTTTTCTGTGTTACAGAAGTTCTGGGATTTGTTTTTTTTTTTTGAAACTTGGTAGTCTGGTTCTGACCTAGACCTGCACATTGGAAATTAAGGGGCTTTGACACAGCTGTTGTGTACATTCAGTGGCAGTAGCTCCCATACATTAAGATTTTAGCTCTCCAGGCAGCCACTGGGGCAGATGATAGGAACGGGGGACCAACTTTGGGAAATAGGTGGTAGGAATGGCTGCCATTAAGGAAATGGTGGCTTTTCCACAAGGATTCTCCAAAGTCTGATGAGTGACTACAGTGAGGTTGAATGCCTTTCATTCTGTATTCCTATGGATTGAACTATGTCCCCCTTAAATTCTTACCAAAGGTCAAAATCCTAAACCCTGATATAAAAGAATGTAACCTTATTTAGAAATAGGGTTGTTCCAGATGTAATTAGTTAAGATGTGATCATAATGGTATAGAGTGGACTCCTAATCCATCAAGACTGGTGTCCTTATTAAAAGGGAAAATTTGGCAGGGACGTGCCCAGGGACAACGCATGTGAAGATGAAGGCAGAGATTGGGGTGACACTTTCACAAGCCAATGAATGCCAAAGATTGCCAGCAAACCCCCAGAAGCTGGGGGAGAGGTCTGGTCCACATTTCTCCTCACAGCCCTCAGAAGGAGGGACCATATGCTAATACCCGGATCTCAGCCCACCAGCCTCCAGAGCTGTGACTTCTCACAACATATCTCCATTGTTTAAACCCTCCAGATTGTGGTACTGGAAAACAAATACATGTGTTACCTGCGTTTCTTGTCTGTCTCCTCCAATCACTCTGCAGTCATCCAGGTCAGGGACTACATCCTGGTCATTTCTGAGTCCTCAAAACTTAGCACACTGTCCAGAACACTCTGGGGGGGCTCCAGGATATTTACTGAGTAAGTAAGTAAATATGTTGATCTCTACCAATAAACATTCGGATACCTCTCAAATAGGAAAGCATGTATTCTATTTTCCCAATTCTCACACTTATTTCAGTTGAGTGATCTTGACCCTGGATTAAGTTCACGGTGGCTTCCCTTGATTACTTCTGCCCAGATTCTCCCACTGCACTTCGTTCAGGTAGTTCTGTACTTAAACATGTAAACATAACTACTTTCATAGTATCTATAGATAAGTGCAGTTTTTATACCACTGTTCTAGGAAAGTCACCATTTACAATAGAATTTGCATAGGTTGTAGTAAACGCTTGGTTAAGATTTTCTTGAGGGAGGAAAAAGCAATGTTTTTATTGATGGATAAACAAAGTCATTGACTCATTTTGATATAAAGATGGCTTCTCATTGTACAGATATGTCTTGAATAAATAAAGAATGGAAGTGGACAATTTATTTACCCTGAGCAAAGGAATAGCTTATCCAAAATATTCCCGTAGATGCGTATATCTATCATCTAAACTGTAGGAAATAGTGATATAAAATTCGGTGCATATGTAAGTGAACTGAGATACTTGTGAACTGGAAGGGAAAATGTAGTTCTTTAACTGGAAAACTTCCTCCCAAAGTGCCAGCAGCAAAAATATGCCAACTGGCCACATGTGGAAACCTCATAGTCATTTACTTTAACTTTAGCTTTTGTACCAAGTGGGTAAAACGCAGAGGGGAAGGAGCCTTCCTGGAGACTGCGAAGAAGATGAGATGGCTTAGGACAAGGGAAGAAGGGAAGAATTCTTTATCTTCTGTGATTGTTCTTGGAACCCCCAAGTTAGAAGACTTCCCCAAAATCTTGAAGGTCAGCTAAAATATTCTTACACCACCATGAACATGGAAACCACTTTACCTTCATGTCTTTTGTGTGTTTCAGTTGCTGTGGTTCTTTGTGTGTGTTTGGCTGTCTTTCTTCTGAAAGAGGGACATAACAAACACTTCCATTAAAGTCCAGATCCAGTTAGACATGTGATGGACAGCGTGGTTTTACATAAAACTTCCCTCTGAAAACTCATTTGCTTGAATTACTGTTGTTTTAACTGTGGAGTTATCTGTTTTGCGGAAACGTTTAGACTTGTCAAAACGGCTGCCCGGAAGTTTTGTGCTGAATTACATCTCAGTTCACAGTTAGAGAGGGATTGTTTTCACGGTACAGGGAAGACCATATCCTGTATGGTCAGAGGTCTGCATCGGCTTCTCTCTGCTGTGTGTACTGCATAAGATTCCTAGAACAGGAGTGCGAGTTAGAGGCAGGCACTGGACTGAAATCTATTTTATAAACATTCCAGATTTACTTTACTAAAAATGATAGGATAAAAATTTTGTTTAAGATGTCCTACTTGCTACATAGCATTTAAGAAAAAATTACTCAATTTAAGACCGTGTCTTGAGAAACCTAAGATCAAGCGAAAAGACTTGGAAGGAAAGCATCTTTGGACCACGGTGGTTAAATGTTTGTGGTGTCTGTTTGATAGAGCAATAAGGGAAATAGAACTCTTAGCTTGTTGCTTTCCCTGACCTAACTAACCTCTGTTTCTAGGAATGAAAAGGAAAAAAAGCAAAAGGGCAGTTGGAAGCTCAGAGGATTCTCACTTAACAACTTCGGCTGGGTGGGGCCCAGAACCCAGCTCTCGTGTATAAAATTACGCTTTCACTCAATATTCGCACGCGCCTTTGCCAGTGTCAGACAGACACATATTTGTGGGATACACAGAGATGATTTAGCTTTCTAAGACATTTACTGTCAGAAATGCCTTCTAAACCCGGGACTGTAGTTGTATAATACCATGATTCTGTACATTTGACTCCATCTTACTATGTCCCATTTATTTATTTACTCACTCATTCATTCATTTATTTACTATCTAAGCATAAGGGACATACTCGGAAATGCACAAATCATACATGATAGAAGCTCAAAACACTTTTTACAAAGGAAACATATCTGTGTAAACACCACTCAAATCAAAGTGTCAAACACCAGCATGCCAGAAGATACCCACTGTCCCCTCCATGTCATTAGCTCTTTGAAGGTAACCACTGTTATGACTTCTGTTACTGTAGACTACTGCCAGCCATTCTTGAATTCTACAGAAATGGGATCATACATGCACTGTTTGTTTCTCTAGCTTCCTTTGCTCTTATTGTATCTGTGAGTCTCAGCCTTGTGGTTGCACATAGCGGTGCTTTGTTCTTCTTCATGGCTCTGCAGAATTCCATATTGTGCATTTTAAACTTTACTTTCCATCTTACTGCTCATGCGTTTTTTAGTTATTTGCATTTTGAAGCTGTTGAGAGTAATGGATCTTTGAACGTGCTCATATCTGTGTTTGGTGCACACATACGTGCATATCTATCCAGGAATAGAATTACTGGGTAACAGGGTAGACATATATGTTCAGCTTAGCAGATACTGCCCAAGAGTCTTCCAGAGTGGTTTAAAAATTTATATTCCCACCAGCAGGTTTGTATTCCAGTTATTCGATATGTTCACCAAGGCTTTAAAGTGTCGATGTTATTTCAGATTTATGTATTTTATTATTTTTATTTAGCTCTTCTGGGGGGTATGCAGTAGTACATGCAATTTCAATTTGTACTTCTCTGATCACTAATGATGTTTAAAAATTTATTTGCTTATCGGCCGTTTGAGTAGCCTCTTTTATGAAGTACCTGTTAAAGTCCTTTGCCATTTTTAAAACTTGGGTGGTCTGTTTCTTACTTTCTGATTTGCAGGAGACTTTTAAAAAAGACAAGTCCTTTTCCAGATTTACATATATTACAAATGTATTTTCTTTCTTTATGGCTTATCTTCACTCCTTATGGTATCTTTAGATCGACTAAAGTTCTCATCTGTTCCGTTGAGGCACATGCTTTCTTTTGCCCTTTTAAGAGACATTTACCTAACCCAAGATCTTGCAGATGTTGCCCTATGCTATATTCTAGAAACTTTGTCCTTTTACGTCTCATGATCCACTCGGCGGTGATTTGAGTGTGTGGTGTGAGGTACGAGTCAAGGTTTTTTTTCTCTGTAGCCCGAAGAATGGCGGTGGCAGCTTTGCTCTAACAGGTGACTCCTGTGGGCCTGTGTCTGGACTCTGTTCTGCTCCGCGGGTCTGCTTACTCTTGACCAGTGTCACTCTCTTCATTACCACAGCTGTAAGTCATGTCTGGCTATCTGCTAGTGTAATTCCTTCAGCCTTAGTTTTCAAGATTGTTTTTACTCCTCTTGGCCTTCGCATTTCCATTTAATTTTAGAATCAGCTTGCCAAATTTTAATCCTCCAAATTTAGGTTATTAATTAAAATAATATTGAATCTATGATCCATTTAGGGAGAGTTCATATTTTGCAATATTGTACCTTCCAGGAGCATAGTATGTTTCTCCATTCCTTTAGGGCTTCTTTAATGTTATCTCAGTAAAGTTTTGCAGTGTTCTCCGCAGTGGTCTTGCACATCTTTCTCTAGCTTTATTCCTAGTTATGTGTCTTCTTTTTAGTAGAGAGCAGCTCTAGTTTGTACCGAAGGAAAATCTTCCTTTAGGCTCACAGCCTTAAACAAAATCTTACAGAGAAACTTTTTTAAAACTAAAGAGAGGAAGTGCCCTTGCACCTTGCAGAGGAGGTGCGGGGTTCGCTCTTCCGTTGGTTTGAGGTAGGTGAGATGCAGCCTGTCTTGTCCAGATGGAATCTTTGAAATACCATTGAAAGCAGCAGATGTGTGTGGGAAGAATGACAGAATATATTGAGAAGCAGGCTGACTTACTGCCTTGAGTAATTTTATAGTTGAATGAAGAAACCAATGTGTGTTTGAAGTATCTGAAGCACAACCATTGATGGGAAACAAATGACCATTCTAAGCAAATAAATTATATCCTGGACCTGCCTTCCTAAATCTATGGACTTAACTTCACCGATCACCTGAGATTAAAGTTTTAAAATTAACCATCACACGACTATTAAGGTGACTGAGTAGGGAATAGGTTTACTGGATTTATCATTAAGCATATTTCCCATTAAATAAAAAATCTTCAAAATTTAATAAATCACATATGAGTCACCGAGAGCATTCTGCTGCAGAGTTGAAGTCCTTTGGACATCTGTCTGATACTACTTTGTTTTTCTTCCCCTTCCCAGTCATGCTTTGGGAAAGCATGTTACTCACTCACTGACTTCAGTGTCTCAGCTGCAATTCACTTCTCACTCTGGGTTCCTGACTCCTGAAGTCCATTGAAACTACTCTTAGTCTGAAGCCACAAAGGCCTCTTCCTTGTCAGACCCACTGAAAGCACTTCAGCTTTTTTCAGCATTTGAGGTTATTGAAACAGCCCTTCTCCATGGGACTGTTCTTTCAGGGCTTCCCTGAGAGCCACCGTCCCTTCCTGGTCTTCCTCCCATGTCTTGGACCCTCTTCCTCAGGCCCGATTTCTGGCTCCCTTTATTTCATAAGTGTTGGTATTGCACTTCACCCATTGAGACTCATTGTTTCCTTATTGCAAACTTTCATTCTGGTGGAACTCATTCACTCCCGCGGGTTCGCTGACAAAGCAGTGTTCTGATGTTTTGGGAGGCTGTTTTCCTACCCTACAAACACATACGTCCAAGTACCTGATGGACTTCTCCATTTAAGTGCCCCCAAGGCACCTTAAATTTCATATGTCAGAAAGTGAAATTTGTAAACGTGCTCTGCATTTTGGTCAATGGCACCCTTTCCAGTAGCCCGGAAGCATGGAAGTGGTTATTGATCCTTCTTTCTCCTTTCTCCTTCCATATCCAGAGATGGTCAGTCTTCCTCTTTCACATCCTTAACATGGTTCCAGTCTTGGCCTTCATCTCTATGTCCACTGCCTGTTTTTCTGTTCCCACGTATTCTCACACTTGGCCTTCTTAAACAGCCTCTTTGCTGGCCCCTCTGCCTTCATTCTTGTCATGCCCTAATCCATTATCTGTTCTTCCAGTGATCTTTCCAAATGTGCTACTCCTTGTTTAAAACTCTATAATGGTTCCAATTTTTTCCTTTAGCACTTTTCCTTTTACTTTAAACTCTTTACCATAGTTTTCTAAACCTAGTCATACTCAAGCCCCTCTCTTGTTTCTTCCACCTTATCTCTTGACAATACCCCTTCTCTAGCTGACGTGACTGGTTTCCCGAACTTCTTACAGTTCCTTCTATCACTCTGCCTTCCCTTTGGAAGAGCTGCTGCTTTTTCCCAGGACAGGCACACTTCCCCCTTATCACCTGCCTTCTAGGGACTGCCTCTTACTAATTCTCCAGAACTCAACTCAGAGAGAACCCACGCTAGGAGAGACCTTTTCTCTTCTTCCCGACCAGTCTAGACTATATTATTTTGCCTTGTAAGTGCTCACTTCTTTTGATCACCCCAATCTGAACTTCTTGAAAGCAAGAAGCCTTTCATGTGTGTATCCTCCCTGGGTGTCTGCCTTTATGAATGGGCACTGCGTTAGGCTCTGGGGATGCAAAGATGAATCAGACTTCATCTCTGCCCACAGCACTCTCACACTGTAGAAGGTGCTACAGAAACATCAACAGATAATTACTGTGCAATTTGTTAAGTGCCACATTACAGGTATTTACAAAACATGAAAGAAGGAGCACCTGACTCTGGGTCTGAGAGACTTTTGTTTAAGTGTACACAAGGGATCTCGAGAGAAATGATGTGTGGAGAGATAATCCTCTGAGTAAAGATCATCAAGGAAAATTCCTGGCAACGCAGAGCCGATTTCACCAGTTACTCTCCAGAGATCATTCCCTTAGATCTCTGCTGCAGAGAATTACATGGGAGCTAAAATATTTACAAATGATCCACGAACATGCAAATAAACATTATGCAGCTTGGTTGGAGCGATAGCTGCATTGAGATGTGCTTGGGTTGCAGAAATATACGTGCATAAAGCTTAGTTGAGACTTGAAAGAGGCAGCAACTTCTTTTGTGTACCTAGGAGCTCTCCGACAAAAATTCTAACCCTGCTCGAGATAAAATTCACCCTGCTTTTCTCTGTAAATGTTTGTCTTTATGGTGAGTAAGGACCTAAAGCCTTGAAAGGTTCGTTATATCTTTTTCAGATATAATGTTAAATCTTAGAAAACAGTCCAGCAAAAGAAGATCTTGATATTTTGGTTCCCATTCCAGGAGAGGAATCCAAGGGAGGGGCCTGGGCTAGAGATGAAAGTGCAGGAGTCATTACTGTAGAGATGGTATGCAGGGTCAGGAGGCGGGATCAGATCTCCCAGGTGCCCACAGCTGCTGGAGGAGAGAGGAGGTTCAATGACTGAGCCCCAGTACACCAGAGGTTAGAGATGGAGATGGTAAGGAAGACCCAGCTGAGAAACAGCGTCATGTCCAACGGGGAAGAGAAAAGGGCCAACTTGCAGAACAACATACGTGAAAGTACATTCGATGTCGTATAAACTGCCATATAGAAGATCATTATAAGCATTACACACTTTTGGAAAAACGCAGTATGTCATGATTTTTGGTGCAGATTTTGACTGGGGTTCATTTCATGTATCGCCTTTAGACTGTTCACTATGGTCACCACCAAAAATATTTTTTCTGGATGTGTGGCATTGAATTATTTCTCTCAGGAAAGGTTTGCAGATGAATTACTATTTTTAGAAGAAAGGTGTATTTTTATTAATACCTGTTGGAACTCCAGAAGATTTTGAATTTCCTTCATTATTCCACCCACAATAAAAGTGACGAGACTAGCTTTATCCCCTTATGGGGTATATTCGCCATTTGTTTTAATCGCTCTGTCCATATACAACTTTGGCTTTTGGTGTTTTTTTTTCTATTTATTAGCATCTAAACACATACTTTGTATGTTCATGAGAACAAAAATGTGTCAAGGTCAAAAGGAGATACAGCTTAATGTAACTGAAAGGAAAATGCTTTGTTTATATTTCTGTTGGTGTAAGGCACTCAGTTATTAATTGTATTTTATATTAATGTATTTAATTTATAGATTTCTGCAATGTCTCTGAAAATTTTTAGAACCCATGTTGTTGTTGTTGTTGTTTTTATTTTGCCCCAGAATTTACAATAACATCACTCCTCACATCCTTTTTCCTCCTCAACTCTGCTAACTTGTCTCATCTACCATGGAGCTTACTGCCAAGGCCACCCAGGCATCTCATTGTCATCGAGCACAGCTTGACTTCTAGATCATTCTCTAATCACAGTCTCTAGCTTCATACTCTCTCAAACTAAAAGAGTCTTGGATTTTATAAATACTCCATCCAGAGGTAAAATATTGTGGATTCATTGGTGAATTGGTAGCAAAGAGAAATGAAGAGAATGGTCAATTACACCTGTAGGCTCTGCATCAGTAAACTTCAAAATGATAAGTTTAAATAAATTAATATGGTATGACAATGGCCAGGTTGAGTTTAAAACAGCAAACATCGTCTGATAGGGAGTGAGACTTCTCTGAGCCCATCCAGCAGCTTTTGTCTGAAAGATCTTATTTCTGAAGGCAGAAGTCAGCATCCAGAAACAGGGAGCTGCCTTTATAACTGTTTTAACATTCGCTTCCCTGCCAAGTATTTATCCACAATTGTATGGACATAGCCTTTATGTAGACTCAATGTTAGACCAAAATCAATAGATTTCTAAATATTTTAAACAGCAACTTCTAGGGACAGAGGTCATGTCTTTCTATTGGCTATAGTCACACAATTTCACCTGTGTTTGTGTGTGCTCATAATATGTATAATTTATTTTACATGGATTGTGCCTGAATATGTGAGATTATCTGATTCTGTAACATCTAATCAGTTAAGATCTGATTTGGTCTTACTTCAGGTCAAGGTCCTTTTTGTTTAGGTTTCAGTTTTATCTAGCTCTTTAATGATTCTGTTTGACACTTAAATCATCTTCTGCTGAAGTCAATTGTTACCATGAGTAAAAATTTAGAAGGGTAAAAAATACTTTATAATGTTAGAAAATTGTCAGAATGGATTTGTGTTATAAAAGATACATTTTTTCCAATAATTGATCATTACCATCATTGTGCTTAAATCTAGATACTGTATACTTAGCAAGTAAAGATTACACTAAGTTAGAACTTAAACCCTTCTAAGCACAGTGAACAATCATTTAATAGTCTACATGTCTGCAATAGTAGTTTACTAAGTGCTTTGTACATAATTAGTTAATAAATATTTACAAAATAAATCAATGGTGTGTTTAACAGTGTTCAAAAAAATTCCTGCAAATATTAATAGTTTCAAACATCTTTAAGCCTATAAAAGTGTCGAGTAGCTCACAGTGTCAGTGAAGTGCAGTGGAACCACTCAGGGGAGTTTTTTGTTATTATTTGCAGATTAGAATGGAATCTCTGGGAAGGTCCTGCCGTGCTTGCTCTTCCTGAGCTGCTGCTGGAACTCGGCATGATCGCGCCCATTTGTGAAGCTGTGCCAGATGCCTTCTTTAGATGACTCCTCTCCCTGCTACTTATACATTGAAAGCGATTATGTGATATTGTAACGAATTTTGTGGACAAGCTTTCTTTTCCAAAGCTGCTTATCTAAATGCATTATTTCTGACTGCAAAGCTTATTTTTCTTTCTTTCTGTCTGAATGAATTGCTTGCCAAGGGTGATTTATGGCTTACTTCATCGATTTTCAGTAATGAGATAGAGCAGTATGAGGTAAATGTCTGCGTACATGGGCAAGGATTCTAAATCACATTCTGAAAACCACGGGCTTGATGATGCAGTGAGTCCATCTCCTCAAAAATGCTTGTGGTGAAGATTCCTTGAAAATGCTTGGGCTTAAAGCACATCACTTAAATGACAGATTTAGAAAAATAGAGTTACAATCATTACAGTTCGAGAACCATATTGGCTTATTCAAGCTAACCCTCTCCCAGGGTGCTAGAGGAAAATTCACCAGGCGATGCATCTGATGGATATAGTCTCAGTGGTTGAGGGAGGCAGAGAGAGCCTCTGGTACTTCTAAATGCATTGATTTCTCTACAGAGTAGCATTCAGACATGTAGCTGATCATAGCTTCCGTGTAACTGATAGACTCCATAGTAGCTGTCACTGAGATAGACTCCCGTGGCTGTAAGACTGTTAGGGATGTCTGCTTGTTTCAGGCAAGGAAGCACTGGAAACCAGTGCGAAGGAATCCTGGCAGAATTTGTTCAGCTGATTGCATGCTGAGCCCCTGTCCCATGGTGCCGAAATTCTTTTGGCATTCACTGTTGATCTTGGTAATAAGGAGAAGGAATTATGCACCGTTAAAAAGTAAGATATGTGTGGAACGGAGGGGGAATCCCTTGAAGATGGTGTTTAATGGTCCTGCTTTTGGATCCTTCTCACATATTATTTATCTCCTTCAGTCAAACTCACTCTTCACCGAGCACAGGTACTGCCATGGATGGGTTTCTGGCAAGAACTGCCTTGAAAGTTTTATGAACTGAAAGCAGAAGAGTGTTTTTGGCATACAGTGCCACATGCTATGTGACTATAGGTGAGCTACAGGAAGGCCTTGAGCTCACACCATTTCTCTAAATGTGCTATTCAGCCTTCTGCACGGGAAAAGCCACACACACATACACCACACACACAAATACCATGCATGCTATGTGTGTGTTACCTATCTAGTACACTATTCTTTCACAGACTACACATACGTTTATTAGAAGTTATATAATACTTTCTTCTCTAATTATAAAACAGTTCAGGTAGATTTTCATTTCTCCTTTAGCAATTCCCCTTAAATTAATTCTCTTATCCTTGCCCGTAGAGGACTCCTCTAGGACTTCTCTTGTGACACCTATAAATCTCCCGTCCTCCTTCCCATCTGTTCTCTCCACAGTCTTTCATTTCACAAGCTATATCATTCTAGTTTTATTGCTGCCCCTCAGAGTTCCATCTTCTTGTTTCTTCCATCTCAAAGTGACTTCCAGCAAGACCTTCAAAATAAACATGATGGTATGCATTATGTTCATTTTAGGAAAGTACAATATATGCAAAATGTGGTACGCCATAGTATAAGTCACTGGAAATTTTACTCCCCAAGGTCAGGGCAGCTATAATCTGGTCTTTAAAAATTCGTATAAATAACGATTTGATTTCGTATTTAATGTGCCGCTTTCCCACTTGGGTGTATTGTTGGCTCTTACCTGAGTTTGGCCAATGAGACAGAAATGTAAAAATTACCAACTAATTAAAGTAATGACATGACCTGATGTATAGACTGTAGGTTTGCTGCAATTATACCTAATTGAGGATATTGAAGATGATCTAATAAAATGAAATAAAAAACCTATTCTAGATAAACCATATCATGTATGTTTGGAACTAAATGGTAGAAGTCTAATCAATTTGCCCCCTAATACAAACAGTTTAGTACTAGTTTAGTGCATTCCAGAGGAAAAAGGAAAAAGATAGTAATTTAATGAAAACCACTTACGTGTACAAAAGATAAGGATGTGAATGGAATTTGGGTACATTTTTATACTTGTGGAAATAAATCCTACACCTAAAATGACTCAGAAAGATGCTGTGATTTCCTGACAAGGAGAGTTGAGGAGGTGGAGAGAAGATGCAGAAGGAATTAAACAGTAGAGAATGTTCTAGAAGAACGAATGCTAGAGTGACTCAAAAATAGCCTGAGATATGTTTCTCATTCTGATAAATCCCTGTTTATATTTCTTGGAGAGAAATGATACAATTGACCACTTCATCTCTACACGTGGCACAAAATAATAAGAGCAACCAGCCTGCTCAGAACTCAAAGCCAGATGGTGCATGTGTGTGTCATGCTGAGCTGATGGTGTGGAAACGCCAGCTCTGCAGAATGGCTGGAGCCGAATGATGCTTCCAGGTAATCCGACTTAAGATTCTCCTGTGCAGCTCCGTGCACCCTTTACATTTTTAACAGTTATTTTAATGAGTTTTGAGATGCAATGAACAACATGACACCTATAGGCAATGGAAAAACCCAAGTAAAATGTCTCTAATGTAATTTGTTAGCTGTCAGCTCAAATCATATTCTAATCCTGTAGCAGAAATCTGAAATGGCTTAACAGTATTGGTTAATTGCTTCTTAAGTGAGCAAATAACCAAAAGTCAGTCCTTGTTTCTCCCCAGGGAATGGTAACCTGTTCCATAATTTCTGTGATCATCTTTTGAGGATTAGTCAGTGTGAGTTTGAATTTTAAAAAAACCTCACAGAAGCCAGCAGTTCCCTCTCTGCCTCCTGTTTGTACATTAGGAGGAGATCAGGTTGTACTATGTCTTTTCCCTGACCTCCAAGTACGCCCTCTGGGGAAGTCTTCCCCCGCAGTTCAGGTCAGGTGCTGGCAGGCAGGGTGCAAGCTACTGGAGAGGTCTACAGACGGTGACAGGGCAGCCACCAGGCGATAGTCAGGGGACCACTGTGTTAGGTGACGCCACTGGATAAGAAGATAAATCAGCAACGGAAAAGTGTAGCACTTCATAGTGCCATTGATCTTATCAATGGCAAAATGTTTAGATTATTGCATTTATATTTGCAGAAATTCTTTTGGTTTTATATTCTAGAATACAAGAGTCTGTTCCCTCTTTTGCATTTTAAGGTTCCCCCTGTCTTTTTAAATTTTCAGAAAAGCATCTATTTGCCAAGAATCACTGATTTGTTATTTATTTAACAAACTTTATTGAGTAATTTAATCCCTTGTTAAGTCAGGTTTTGTTTCCTCTATTTTGAAGCTCAGCTATTAGGTACATACACATTTAAGATCATTATGCCATTTTAATGAATTGATCCTTTGTCATTATGAAGTGGTCCTCTATATTTTTGGTAATATTTCTTATCTTGAAGTTTATTTCTGATATTAGTGTAATTATTCCAGCTTATGTTTACTGTTTGCATCCATACACTTCTATCAAATCTGTAACTTTATATTTAAAGTGCTTTTTGCTTGCCTGATTTTTAAATGCAACCTGTCAGTCTCTGATTTTTAATTGGAGAGTTTAAACCATTTGCATTTAATGTAATTATAAGCATCATTGGCTTAAAGTCTGATAGTTTATTGTTTTCTTTGCCTCATCTGTTCTTTGTTCCTTTATCCCACTTTCTGACTTCTTTTTGGTTACCTTTATCTTGTTAGTATTTCATTTTATTTCCACTCTTGGCTTATTGGCCATGAGAAACAGAATTCCTAAATTGCCCCCCAAAGATGTCCCCCTCTACTCTCAAGAACCTCTGTGTTAATGAGCTATAACCCCTCTGGTTGTGTTGTGATTTATGGCACAGTTGACCATAAGAAAGGGACATTATTCATGGAAGCCTGGTCTTACCACACGAAGCATTAAAGGCAGAAAGCTCTTTCAGGCCGATGGCAGAAGGGAGAGTTAAGAGATATCAGAAGCATGAAAAGCGTTTGTATTCTGCTGCTGGTTTTGACAGTGGAGGTGGCCAGTTGTGAAGGCTGTTGAGCAGATGCAAGGAACTGAGAGTAACTCTGTCTAACTGCCAACCAGGAAAGTTGAACCTCAGTTTTACAGTCAACAGGGACTGGATTCTACCAACAACCAGGTGGGCTGAGAAGTAAACACTTTAATGAAGTCTCAAGATAAGAGACCTGAGTGGGGACCACTTGGATTTTGGTGTGGCAGTTCCCTCAGCATTGAAGCCAGAATAACCCACCTGGGCTTCTGACCTACAGAATTGAGAACTAATAAATTGGTGTTTTAAACTGTGTCGTAATTTGTTATGCAGCAGACACAATTAATACCTTAGCTAAAAATCTCTAGTTTATTCTTTTAGTGGTTGCTCCAGAGTTCAGAGTATATGTCTTTAATTTATCACTGTCCATTTCCAAATAACAGTATATCACTTTATATGCAACTAAAAACTTCACAACGGTCTATGTTTCATTCCACCCTCCTCATCCTTTGTG
>VMDR010005653.1:0-50178 GCA_007922815.1 Macrotus californicus
TGGAATGCTACCTACTAAAGTGGAACTTAGGTGGAAATCTGTAGACGAGATATTTGTATTAGGAAAGGTAAAAGATCTGAAATTTCAGACCTCAGCTTTTGCCGAAAGAAACTAAAAAAAGAAGATCAAATTAAAACCAAAATAAGCAGAAGAATGGAAATAATAAAAATAAGAGAGGAAATAAATGAAACAGAAAACAAGAGAAACACTCACAGGACCAAAAGCTGGCTATTGAGAAGGTCCATACAATGAATAAACCTCTCGTCTTTCTAGTCAGGAGAGAGAGAAGACACAAATTACCAATGTCCGGAACGAGAGAGGTGACATCACTACAAATTCTACAGGTATTAAAAGACAAGAGAATATTATTGATAACTTTGTGCCAATAAATTCAATGACTTAAATGAAACATAGACTTTCCTTGAAAGACATAAGCTACCAAAGGTCACTCCAAAAAACTAGACAAGAAGAAACAGATGTAGCCCTACAACTATTAAAGAAATTGCGGTGTAGTTTGAAGCCTTCCCACAAAGAAAACCTCAGCTTTCACTGATGAGTTCTACCAAAGATTTAAGGAAGAATAATAGCAATTCTACACAAACTCTCCCAGAAAACTGACCAGGAGGGAATGCTCCTCTAGTCCTGCCATGAAGCCAACACTGGAAAATGGCATAAGAGAGAAAGCAGCTAACACCCTTCATGAACAAAGATGTAAAAACTCTTAACAAAAATTTTATCCAACTGGGCTCAACAATATATAAAAACATAATACATCATGATTACATGGGTTTATCCCGGGACTGCAAAGTTGGTTTAACTACTGAATATTAATCAATATAATTCCCCATATTAACAAACTAAAAAAGACCTCTGTGATTATCCCAGTAAATGCAGAAAAAGCATTTGACAGATTCATCATCCATTCCTTATAAAAAGTCTCAGCAAAGTAGGAATAGAAGGAAACTCCCTCAGCTTGATAAGGGACACTTACCAAAAACCAAAACAAAATTTCAGCTAACATTATCCTTAGAAATGCATGCTTTCTCCCTAAGATCAGGACCAAGACAAAGATGCCTGCCTGCTCTCAGCGCTTCTGGTCAACACTGTGCTGGGAGCACGTGGGGGAAGGTAAAGAAATGAAAGGTGCTCGAAATGGAATGGAAGAAGTGAAATTACTGCCGATGACGTGATATTGTATGTAGAAAATCCAGTGCATGCTAGAGTTAATAATTAAGCTTAGCAAGATTGCAAGATACAGGTCAATATACAAGTTAATTGTATGTCTGTATATGAGCAATAAACAATGAGAAATTGAGATTAAAAAAACACACGGGCCATCAGAAAATATAAAATCCTGAAAAAATGATGCACAGGATTTGGACACAGGAAACTACAAAGCACTGCCCAGAGAAATTATAGAAAACCCTAAGTACATGGAGGAATGTGCTACGTTTGCGGTTTAAAAGACAATATTGTTCAGATGTGAGTCCTCCGCAAACTGACCTACAGAGTCCGTGCAAACCCAGTCAAGTTGTCCGCAGAGGCTTTTGTGTAAAAACTGACAGGCTTGTTCCAAGATTCACAAGGAAATGCAAGGGCCCTGGAGTTGTCAAAACCGTTTTGAGAAAGAACAAAATGTGAGGATGTATACCACCTCATTCCAAGACTTACAGACTTACAGTAATCAACACTGAGTGGTGTTCGCATAGAGACAGGTAAGCAGATCAATGGGATAGGAAGGAAAATGTAGAAACAGACCCATACACAGATGGGCAGCTGGTTTTGCAAAGGTGATTCAGTGGAGAAAGAATAGTCTTGTTATCAGATGGTGCCGGAACAGCTGACTATCATCATGCCAACGAAGAAAGAAAAAAGAATGAAAGAAAAGGACTTTGGTCTATATCTCAGACCATATTTAAAAATTACATCAAAAAGGTCATAGATTTAAATGTAAAAATCTAAAGCTATAAAAATTCTAGAAGAAAACATAGAGGAAAGTCCTTGTGGCCTGGGGTTAGGCAAACATTTCTTAGATGAGACACCAAAAGCACAACCCATAAAAGAAAAAATAGATAAAGTGTACTTCGTTAAAATCAAAATAACTTCTACTACTCCCAAAACACTGCTATGAGAATGGAAAGACCAGCCACAGACAGGGAAGGAGTTTTTTCAGATCATTTATCTGATTAAGCATTTTTATCCTGACTACATAAAGAACATACAAAACTGTGATTAAGAGATTACACATTTTTTGAAATGAGCAAGAGATTGAATAGTTACTTCACCCAAGAAGATATGAGAATGGCAAATAAGCATGTGGAAAGATGCTCACTATTATTAGCCATCAGGGAAATGCAGATTGGGGCACAAAGATACCACCACATGCATTAGAATGGCTACCATCTGGAAGACTGACCGCGTTGGGTGTTGGGCAGACGCGGAGCGCCTGGATCTCCCATCCACCGTCGCGGGGAGTGCAAAACGGAACAAACGCTTTGGAAAACAGTTTGGCAGTTGTATAAAGTTAACGTACACCTACCATATAACCCAGCCGCTCTACTCCAGGTGTTTACTCAAAAGAAGAGAAAGCCTATGTCCCTACACATCCGTACAAAGACTTGTACACAAATGTTCACAGCAGCCTTATTTGTTAATGGCCAAAATCAGGGTACAACTAAATGTCCACTAACAGGTAAATTGGTAAACAAATTGTGATAGAGCCACACAACGGGATACTACTCAGCAATAAAAAGGTACAAACCCTGACCTATGAGACAACATGGATACATCTCAGTGTAATTGTGGGGAGAGAAGAAGCCAGCAGCACCCACTACCTGACTGTATTAGTATAAAATTCTAGAAAACATGAACTAATCTTCAGCGACAGAAAGCAGATCAGTGGTTGCCTGGGTTGCCGGGGAAGGAGGAATTAGAATGGGGCTATCTCTTGTGTAGTGTTGGCTTTATAAATGCACACGTATGTCAAAGCTTACTCAGCGGTACACTTTAAATATGTGCAGCTTGGTGTAGCTCAACATAGCTGTCTTTAAAAGCCATGTGCACTTAGTAGCTACCTACCGCTTATGAACAGTTACCTACTACTTACAAAGCATTTTGGGGACTGTACAGATACCCTTATTTATTTATTCAACAAGCGTTTTTGAGAGCCTATTACACTGTCATATACTCTTCATATCTCGTATATAGTCATAGTCATATACTCTTGTAAGGCCTGGGAATATTTCAGTCAACAAAGATAGACAAAGAAATTTCTGACCTCTTAGTGTTCCCGTTCTTGGTGGCAGAGTAGTGAGTGGGGAGACAAATTGTCAGCAATAACTTAAATATTTAATATGTCATATGATAATGAGTACTCTGAAGGCGAAGAAGCAAGGTTAGGAGACAGGGAGCATGGGGAGGGGGTGGGGTTGCAATTTTAAACAGTGGTCCGGGAAGGTCCAAATGGTAATGTGACACTTGAGGGAGGTGAAGAAAGGCATGCTGGTATCTGAGAGCAGAGACTTCTAGACAGAAGGGAGAGAATGTGCAAATGTCCTGAGGTGGGAGTGGGTTTGGTGAATTGAGACATGGCAAGGATTCCAGGGTATCTGGAGCAGAATGAATGAGGAGATGAGGTCACGTTTGAGGCAGGTCAAGTTCAGCCATTGGAAGCACTTTGGCTTTTACAAACATGCAATGAGTCCTGCCCCTCGGAGAAGGGGCAGGAAATCTATTAGCACTTTCTGTGGACCTACTGTGTGCCTCCTGCCTCCAAAGCTAGAAAGACCAGGGGCCTGCCCCATTCTACTGCATCAGTGGATGAATACTTGGATGGTACCCAGCCCCATGCCTGGCACACAGCTGCCACTGAAATATTAACTGTGATTATCACAGAGAGAGAGGAAATTGGGCCTGGCTCCCTAGAGAGAGGCATCTGAGCTGGGCTGGAAGGATTATTCTGAAACTCTACAGTTGAAAACCATTATCTCTGGACAGGCCAGAGGGGACAATAGGCTGTGGGTCCCCTGAGAGTATGGACCGTGTGGCTCTTGTCAGCCTCTATCTGCAGGCCTGACACAGCACCTGGCATGCCGCAGGGACACCCCACATGTCTGTTAGACAGTAACTGATTGAAGGAACAGTGGCACAGCTGGAGGGGAGCCAGGGGCTGCCCAGAGCCCTGAGAGACCCGGTCCCGAATAAAAGACCCCAAGTCCTGGAGTCAGAGGAACCAGATGCCAGCTTTCCCCCCGTTCTGTGAGACTAGGGGGTGACCATTTGACTGCTCAAAATCTCAGTTTCATCCTCAGCCAAATGCAGACAATAATAGTATCTCCTTCACGAGGTGCTTACGAGGACCAAATGAGAAAATCACCCTTGCAAAGTACCAGCCACATGGAGAGAGAGTACTCAACAGGTAGCAAACTTGGTTGTATGGAGTACCGTAGGGGGCCGGACTTGAGCTAGCGGCTTTTTGTGGGTGAGCTCTGAATCTAAGCATGACAGCAACCCTGTGGTGTAGGCACCAACATTCTCGACCCATCTCACAGATGAGACAGCAGCAGTTCAGAGAAATTCAACGACTTTCCTGAAGTCACACAGCTAGTAAGTGGGGAAGCTGAGATTTGCATCAGAGTTCACACTGGTACCCGCTGTTCTTTTAGGTCTCTCTCTTTCCCCTTCTTCCTCTAGCCAGACTGAGGACTGGGGCTTTGCTCACTGGTCAAGACAGAGCTATTACAGATCCTGAGGAGGAACAAGGGGATCTGACCCCTTCAGGCCTCTTAAGGCGGAAGGCACACACACGGAAACCCAGGGGGTGAGGAGGGGATTTGTGCCAGGAGCTCACTGACCTCCTCTGTGTGCTCCCAGCTGGGCTTGCTGTAACCTTGAAGGAAATTGGGGAACTAGCTTCCCCAGAGCCAGCCTGCCCCTGTGTTGGAACAAGAGTCAGCTGGGTTCCTGGATAAACCTTGGGGTCCAGAGCTGGTCCCCTAAGAGGGACTCTTGCTGGCAGTGACCTGCCGGGGCAGGGAGGAGACCAAAGAGGTGCCCGGGGCTGGCTGTCTGGGCGGGTCTCACGGCAACTGTAATTGTTGGGCAGCAGAGCCCAGGCTGGGCCCTTTATGGAGACATTTATAGCCGGTCCGTCTGGGGGACAATTCAAGTGGTTTTCTCTCTTTTGTGTCCCTTTAATAAGCGAGAAGAAGAGACATCAAATTAAAGCGGATGCCGGAGAAACTTGGCTTTGCTGCAAGGCTCTGGGGAGGTCAGGGGAAGGTTATTCTGCTTGCTGACCCTGAGGCCTGGAGTTTTTACCACATACTTTTAAAATGTACAGACTCAGATGTCAGGGCTAGTCGGGCCTTTGAGGTCACCCAAACCAACTCTCAGCCTTGTGCAGTGATCCCTGCTGGCACGTTTGCAACCTTCCAGGGATGGGGAGCTCACTACCTTTAAGGGAACCATGCTCTCCATAGTCTCTCCGTGGGGGCTGTGGAATCAGCCCGGCCAGCGGGGAAGTCCCAGCTCTGGTGCTCACCCATGGCGATGTCAGGCCCTGAGCAAGTGCTCTCACCTTTCTGAGTCTCCACCTTCGTCCAATGTCATTCATTCACTCAGACTATGTTTGGTCTTAGCCTGGGCTTCCCCAGAAGCAGACTCAAGACAAGGATTTGAGTGCAGGTATTTGGGAGGTGGTCCCAGGAAACGCTGGGAGAAGGGGAGACTGGGACAGGGAAGGTGCTGTGGACTGAATCGTGTCCCTCCCAAAAGATAGCGAAGTCCTGACTGCTGGGCCTCGTGACTGTGACTGTCTGCGGGTGTAGTCGGGCTAGATGGGGGTGTTAGGGTAGGGTGGACCCCAATTCAGTGACTGGTGTCCTTCTGAGGGAGGTTTGGGCACAGGCACACACTGAGGGGAGGTAGCTCTGTGAAGACAGAGGCATGTCCAGGGAGAACGCATGTGACAACGGAGACAGAGGTTGGAGCTATGCTGCTGGCCACCACCAGGTTCTGGGAGAGGGGCACCGGCAGAGCCTCCCTCTGAGCGCGCAGAAGGGGCCATCCCTGCCCACGCCTTGATTTCCGACCGCTGGCCTTCCGAACCGGGAAGAATGCATTCCTGCTGTCTTAAGCCACCCAGTTTGTGGCACTTTGTTGCGGCCACCCTAATGCCTCAGGGCAGGAAGCGACAGACAAAAAGGGGTGTGGGTGTTCAGCACATGGCCACTGTGGGAAACTGAGGCTGGGTCCCCTGGGGAGCTCAGGGAGGTGGTGGATAACATGCCTGAGAGTTACCGCAGCCAAGGGGCAGGGACAGGGAGTTTGTCCACCAGCTTCTGTCGGCCCTGGCCTGAAGGATGCTCCAGGGGACACTGACCCTCGGTACTCTGGCCTCTCCAGTGTGTGGACAGGGCAGGCTCTAGCCACTGGGAAAGCCCCAGGTGAGAATGGCTAGTGCTGGCAGTTGGAAGTACTGGGACTTGGAGCACAGGAAAGGGGTGCTGGGGGTGTGGGTGGGGCACCAACAGTGTCTTGCCAGATCTTTATTGGGTGCCTGCTGTGTGCACAAGGCACCAATCTAAGTACATGGATGGAATGCAGCTCCCTGGGGCTGGGCCCGGGCCGGCCCTCCTCGAGGGAGACAGATGACGGACAGCCTAGCAAACCAGGAGGCAGCATTATGCCCCAAAGAGCAGAAAGGTACACACAGCAACAGGTGGTTGGCCAGGGTCGGTGGGGATTATAGGGGGTGGCCCTAGGTGAGCCTGGCTGTCCAGGGCAGGCGTCACTGAGATGACGGGAATGTGGAGAAAATCCAAAACTCAGACATCTCGTGGAAGAGCATTGCAGGCGGAGGGAAGGGCCAGTGTGGAGGCCCCAAGGAGATGGAGGGTTAAGTGAGCTGAAGGACTCTGCCCAGACCTCGAGCAGAGGAGGCTCACTGCGCCCCCTCCCCCCCACCGCCCCGTGCTTTTGTTCCTGGTTCTGCCCTGGCCCACGCAGCATGGCTAGTCCACTCCTGATCCAAGAGAGGCCCTGGAGAGACTCTGGCACAGGGCTCAGGAGGGTGGGCCTGGGTGCCCCCCATCCCTCCCCTCACAGCCCTTTGACCTTGGACAAGGCCTTCAGCTCTGAACCTCACTTTTCCTCTCACTGTAGAATGTCAGTAAGAACAGTGTCCACCTCCTGGGGCTGGTGTGAAGTTTAAAGGCTGCCTTTTCCCAGGCAGAGAAAGGGGGATTCCTTCCACTCAAGCCCCTGCCTGAAATTCCACTTCCATTCCTGTGGGAGGCCAGATAACTGTCAGCAAACATGCTTCATGGTGAAGGAGAGTCACCAGTTGTCCCTTAATGAGAATAGCACTTGTATATATCTTTAATTCATCAGTTAGCAAACAACCACCACTACCCTAGAAGATCCGGGCTCCCAGGAAGGGAAGACGCAATGGGAAGCGAGGGGTAACGGCACTGGCTGACCCTTCTGTACACGTTTGCCTCGTAATCTTTGCAATAAGAAGGGAGGGGGCAGCAGATATTTTTAATTTCAATTTTTGTTACACCTTTAATACATGCTTATGGGTTTAAACATTTTCCAATAATTTAGGAGTTTATAGAGGATGAAATAAAAACCACCTACCCCTCCCCCTTCCAGTAACTTTCCTGCTACCTGTTTAAGTGTTTTCTTCCAAACTTTTCCATGCACAGCAAATGGGTAAATGCAGGTTTTGGTTTTTTGTTTTTAACAGATATGGGAACATATTTGCCCTTTTTACTGAATGTACTGTGGACATCTTCCCTTATTAAAAATACCCAGGTAGTAATGGTGGCTTCATTTTATTGGTTCTTTGCCAAGCTTGGAGAGGTAACATGTTTAGCTCCAGGTCTAGCACTAGTGAGCGGGAGAGCCAGGACCGGGACCCAAGGCCATCTGAATCTGGAGTCCCAGGCCTTTCTGCTCTGCCGAAATACTGTCGTTGGTCATTCTTAGCATCTCCCAGGACCTGGTAAGAAGCACTTCCTTCTAGAGGCAGAGAGCTGAGAGGGCAGCTGAGAGGAGCAGCCCTTTCCAGGGGCAGGAGGTGAGAAGACAGGGTGACCTTGGGGCTTGTTCAGGGAGGAGGAACCGAGCGGAGGGGAGGCACAGCCAGGCTCCCAGCCCACATCCTCACCTTCCTGATGACGTCCTGCTTCCCTGTCTGTCTGAACCCATCTGAGCTCTGAGCTGATGCTGGCTGGCATGCAGCTTTCCTGCCATCTCATCTGTGGCTCAGTCACACATGGGCATCGTGGTGGGCATTTGCCTGCCTGCCATCCTGTGCCAGCGCAGGGGCCTCAGGTCGGTCCCCTCTCTGTTGGATGCTGGGTTTTGTGAAGTACTGCAGCAGGCAGTTGTTCAATTCTTGCCTGGATGACTGCAGAGATGGCTAGCTCATGACCTTCCAAGGAAGCTGGTTCTGCCCTGGATGGCTACAGTGGTGGGTGGGCTAGCGGGACGGGCTTGGGCCTGAGGGGCAGCCCCAGGTACTTGTGCAGAGGGGAGAAGAGACAATGAATGTGAAGTCTGTTCCACTTGGTGGGGGGAGACTGGGGGAGCCTCAGTTTCCCCTCCTGGCCTCCTTGGGCTCAGTGTTTAGCTAACTGCGGGCCATAAACCATTAGTGAGCTGTAACATTAGTTCAGTGGGCTGTGACCAGCGTTGTACAAACGGGGTAGAACAGAACAGGATAGAAAATGTCAGCGTGCATCTCAGGCAGCTAAAGTTTAAGACTTGTTTCCTGAAACTTTTGCTGTCAACATGGACTTAGCATCAGTGGGCGTGGAAGGGTCGGAGCAGGCCTGGTGGGGGCAGGGGCCTCCAGAGGCACTGAGGGTGGCCTGGAGGGGCTCCCGGGCTCAGGCACCTCTTCCTGCCCCACCGGCACCAAGCAGGGGCCCCAGGGGCGGTGGGAACAGGAAGATCCTCTCCTCTCTCTCCAGTGCATCCAGTGGGCCCTGAGCAATCCCATAAATCGTCTGCCCGGAGTCAGGGGCATAGAACTCCCTGATTTATGCCTTGCTGGGCCGCCCCCTTTGCCTCCCTTCTGGCTTTTGTGGGGCCAAGGCCTGGCAGGCTGCTGGCTCCAGACAGCCCCATGGTTGCCGTGGTGACCAGTTCAGGCTGGGCCATTATCCCAGCTCCCGCTCCTCTGTCTGTTCTCATCAGGGCTGGCTCTTTAACAGCGCCAACGGGGCTCTCTTCCTCAAGCCTGGCTCTCCCTTCAGGGTGCCCCTTGTCCGGTGGGGCCCATACATGGGTGTCACAGTGAAGCAAAAATGTAGAATCATGCTGAGATGGGATAGTGTGGGGTGCTGGGTGACTGCCTGGCCTTTGAATCTGGCGAGCAGGATTTGAATCTGGCTCCTCCACTTCAAGACTGCCAATCACAGCATCTGCCTCACGCCCTTGTCAAGAGTCACCCAGAGTCTACAGGGAAAGTGCTGGCCCTTTCCTTGGCTCTTAAACCTTTGCAATCTCCATGGTCTCATCTGTAAAGTAGGCGCAACTACATTCCACTCACTGCTCTCTCCAAGAGCCTGCAACGGCGTGCGATGGAGTATGCTCCATACATGTGCGCGAACACCTGAGCCTCACAGGGTGTCGTAAAGATTCTTAAGTGAGAGCATAAGTATGTGGATGAGAGATGGCCACAGTCCTCTGGCACTCCTCGTATTGGGGTGGGGGGGTTCAGTTTTCCCCCTCTGGAGTCTGGACTGGCCTTAGTGCTTGCTTGTAACTGACAGAACGTGGCGGGAGTGGGGCTGCTGGCCCTCCAGAGACCTGCTGTCTCCACGTGGTCTCAAGGAGCCCCTGCCATTCTGTAAGGGTCTGATGACCCTGAGCACACCGTGCCGGGCAGACCGTGTTGGGCAGACCACAGGGAAAGACCCTGAGCCCCCATGAAGAGAGAGTGGGAGACGTCTGGCCAGCCCCTTTCTTCCTGCCCCAGGTGCTGGAATCATCCCCATGGAGACAGAGATGAGCTATCCCCACTGGGCCCCGCCCAAATTGCAGTTTCATGAGCAAAATAAATAACTGTCATCGCTTTTAGCCACTCAGTTTTGGGTTGATTTGTTCTGCAATGTGGATGTTTTTGGAACGAACTGTAAAGCCCTGCTCCACGCCTGGAACGTAAGGAGCGCCCAGTGCAGGGTAGCAGGAAAGCAGTAGCCGCTGTCACTCTTGTTGCCGAGAAGCAGAGCAGCCCAGTTATTCGGAAGTGAGGCTCCGGAGGCAGGCTCCCTGGATCTGAAATTCTGCTAACTGCAATCCTGGACAACTTCTGTCCCCCTCCAGGCCTCCGTTTCTTTATCAGCACAAAAGCAATAATGACATTTTATTGCTTAGACCACTCTGTAGGGTTACTGTGGAGAGGCAGTTGACGAGATGTGCATGGGAAGCAGTGCGCACAGGGTGTCGGGAGCGGGTACTGGTCTGGTACAGCCGCCGCCACCAGCCTCAGCCCCAGCGCCTCGTCTCCAATGTGACGTTGGAAGTGCGCTCTCCTAGGAGGGTCAGAGCTGGGAGGGGTGAAGCCATGGTGTGCGACCCGCCACCACGCACATGGGCTTGGGTTACTGGTGGAGGCCATGAGTTATGATATTCTTATCTTTTTTAAAAGAGCTCTGGGTGGCCCACCAGAAACCAAATAAATAACAACCACGACGCTGGAGGAGGAGAGGAGAAGGGGGATGAGCATTTGCCTAGTGGAGCTCACCTACATCTGGCTTCTAGAAATAGCCCAAGGGGTTGGATCCTCACAGACTGCTAAATTCTGTGAGCTCCTGGGGGTCAGGGGTGGGGTAGGAAAGCTTCCACATTTTTTGGATGTTGGACACTCTCAGGATCTTCCAGGTCAGCTGGCCCATCCTCTCATTGTACATATGAGGATCCAGAGAGGGACAGTGACTTGCCCAAGGTCACGCAGCAGGTCAGAGGCAGAGCTGGGACCAGGATCCAGGGCTCTTGCCTGGAGACTCCCAGGCTGCTTCCAGCCACAGAAGCGGCACATTTCGGAGGGGGCTTGGCTTACAGAGCTTTCAGGGTTGGTTTTGCCCTCCCCTTGCCTGCCTGCCGTGGACTTCTTTGCATTAAAATTCTCATCGTGGGAGTCCCAGCTGCTATTCATGTCTTTCCAAATGGAATGTTAGCACTTGACAAGGGGCTTCTGGGGAAGACTGTGCGTGCTGTCTGTAAGCTCATCTCCAGCCCCAGCTTGAGCAGAACTGGGTGGTCTTCTCATTCCCCTTCAGCAGAGAGGAAAGCAGAGGCTCAGAACAGGGGCCGGAGGCTCTGTGTGCTCATCTCAGACCCTACCCTGCGCTCTCCTCACCAAACATCCGGCAGACAGCCATCCAGGTGGTGCACTCCGAGGGCTCGCCGAGGGCTGGAAGCTCCCGGCCTCAAAAACTGTCTTCTCCATCACTTTCTACCGTGACTGCAAATCCACCTTTGGCGTTGACTGCTTTTGAGTAGGAGAGTGTTCATGAAAACACTCTGGCCGCCCGGCTGTCGAGCTGACCAGGGGTGGGGTACAGTGGAAACAACACAGAATTTGAAATCAATGAATCTGGCTTTGCCACTCATTGCCTGTGTGACTTTGAGCAAGTCATTTTACTTTCCTGAGCCTCAGTTTCTTCATCTATGAAATGGGGTCATAAATGGCTCTACGCCACCCCGTGCAGGTGAAACGCAACGTTCTAGTTGCCTGTTGCTACACAGCAAACCACTCTCAAAGCTTAATGGCTTAAAACACAACGATCCTTTGTTTCGCTCATGGATTTGTGACCTGGGCAGGGCTCAGCAGGGACAGCTGGTCTTGGCTCCACACAGTGTCAGCTCATTGGCAGGACCAGGGGATCATTCCTAGATGAAGCACTCACATGACTGGTGGTCAGTTTCTCCCCATGCGGATCTCTCCACAGGGCAGCTTGGGCTTCCTCAAACATGGAGGCTGGGTTCTAAGAGAAAGGACCCTGGTTTGGGCCTAGGAAGTGTTAGAGTGACACTTCCATTGTATTCTGGTGACTAAGTAGTCACTGAGCCCAGATGCAGAGAAGGAACATAGGGAATAGCATTCACCACAATTGCAATTAAAATAGTTATTTTTGTCATTATTTTTTGACATCTGCTTCCCTTCCCCTCCTCCCACCAGAGTGTCTTATTCATTGTTGGATCCCCAGAACCTAGAATAGGGCCTGGGAGATAGAAGCCTTTCAATAAATAGTATTAGATAAGCAGATGAGTGAACGATCTGAGGCCTCTCCCCTGGATTACACTCTAGCCCTGGATCCCGGTTGCTGGGGCTGGGGCGAGGGTTACAGAAGGAGCCCTGGCTCCAGCATCTGGGGCCTGGGTTCGGGCCCTGACTCTGGCCCCAGGGTGCTAGGTGACCTTGGGCTAGTCACAAAACTTCTCTGTGGGTGTCAGCAAAAGCTAATAAAACTAGACCCTGGCTTTTCAACTTATGTCATCAAAAACCCCACATAAGACTTGCTTTAATTAAGATAAGAGCACAGCATAATGTTTGGACTTGCTGTTCATTCTTTGATGTTTGGCCTTTTCTGTTGTGTTTGATGTCCAGGGACTTGGAGAACTGGACTGGGGTTCTTGGCCCTGGCTGGCCGGCTGCCTGCCGTCTGCTGTTCGCCTTTTAAAGCACTTACGGTCCAATAAAGTGAGACGGATGCGGCCTCCCTGGGGATGAAACACTTTCATTCCCCACAGTCACTGCCCTTCTTGGCTGTACTCAGAGCTGACATTTACTGAGCACCAACTAGATGCTAGGCCTGTGCTCAGTTTCATGTAACCCTCAAAACAGCGCATGGGAGCTGCTGTGGTCCCCATTCTAGGCAGGAGGAAACAGGCACAGAGGGTCACAGGGACTTGTCTAAAGGCACTAGGGGTGCCAGGATGTGGCCCCAACACGGCCTCCAGTGGCTACCTGGTGGCCCTGGCTTGGACGGGTAGCCATTGGGGTACCTAGCCCTGTATAGAAGAGGAAGCAGGTGACTCTTGCTCTCTCAGTTTGCTCAGTGCCAGCACTAGACAACAGACATACAAGGTGTTGTTTCTGTGACCCCCCCCCCCCCATTTTATAGGTGGGAAAACTGAGGCTTATAAATATTGCACAAAAGGAACTGGTTTTGGGAAAGGACGATGGCTGGGAAAAAGGAGGTGGGGCCTTGGCACCCTCTGCCCCTTGGCCTGACTCATTGTCCAGGGTTCAGTCAGGCCAAGACGGGAGCCTTTGCTGGTCTGTGTAAGATTCCAGCCGACCTGACTTTGGCCTCTTCCTGTCCGACACAGACCGGGGAAGCGTTGTGACTATGCCTCCCTGCAGGGAGGCAGTTCTGAGTTGAGTAGAGCGGTCCTCAGGAAGGCGAAATGTGGGAAATCACCCCACATCCCTGGTTCCCAAAGCAGAACCAGGAGGCGCTGATGGGGGAGGGGCTGCTGAAGCAGTGAGTACCCCTTCCTGGTGCACAGCTGAGCTTGTGGGTGCTCCCAGGGGTGCATACAGCCCAGCAATATCCCCTGCCTTTAGTCACTGTAGTGCCAGAAATTCCACTGCTAACAGCCTCTCCTAGACAAAGTCGAGCTGCAAAGAGGGAAGGAACACCACTCACAAGGGCACTTTCCGGGCAGTGTAGGAACTCTGGTTTTCTTCTCGGGAAAATGGAAGAAGCACCAACCCAAGAGGGTCCTGACACAGTGCCAGGCACTCTAGAGGGCAAAGGAGGCCTGTTCATTCTGAACTGCACATCCGCCCACAGACCCCGCCCCACAGACCCGCGTACCTGGGCCTGCTGTAGAGTGACAGATGGTGATCACTCACCAGAAACCAACTGTCCCCAGGCCTCAATGGCCTGCAGGCACCCATGGGGTCACATTGACACTAATACTCAGATGAAGAAGATTCTTAGCCCTCCCTCTCTCCCTAAAATCCTCTCCCCACCCCCAATCAGCAGGCCACCTCTAGCACCTCCCAGGATGCCATGGGGCTCATGGTGAGGTGGGCATGGGATGGGCTTAGGCTAACTCCAGCTCGGGGTTGGTCACCTGGGCCATACAACAGACCTACATGGTTCCCCGGGGATCCATGGTGCCCATGACAATGGCTCAGACAGCTTCTTACCCCACCCTTTTCTCCATCAGTTCCCCAAATCCCGTGCTGGGGCAGAAGACACACCTTTACCCTATTGCCCTCATCTCCCCATTCCTTCACCCCAAGTACCCAATTCTGAGGCTGGTGTCTTCCCAGTGCTGGTGATATCCAGGCCAGCCAGGGCCAACCCAGTCCCCTTTTTTCCATTCAGGCCAGAGTGCCAGAACAGCCCGGAGGTCCTTATCACTCACAGCTATCTTCACTGTTTGCATAGCGCTCATTTTCCCTGCCTAAGAAAACATGTTTGCAAAATCAGATTTCCCTGGAAAGCCAGCAGGTTGAAAGGAAAGGAAGCAGTTTGAATTCTATGAAGCAGGGGTCTGAAGTCAGGGCCCGACCTCTGGGATTGCCCCACTCTTCTGGGTCCCCCCCACCCACACCACGACTGGCAGAAGCAGGGCCTGGCCCCAAACTTCAGCTTCTAAGTAGCCCCTACACCACCCAAGTCTATTCCAGAACCCACAGGCAGCTGAGGCCTACTGAGGCTGGGAGCTTTTTTCAGAGTCATGCAGAGTGGAGACTCCCCTTCTCTAGAACCTTCAGTGGCTCCCCTTTGCTGACAGGGCAGGCCCACACGCAGCCTGGTGTTCAAGTTCTTCCTTTTCCCTCGTGTGGCCCTTTAGCTGTAGTCATGCTAAATTCCTCACTGTCCTAAACAGGCCCATCTCTGCCATAAGTACACCTTCCCCACCCCCTTCTCTACCTGTCCAACTCTCTCTTCCTCAAGGTCCCACTTAGATCCTGCCGCCTCCAGGAAGCTTCCTTGACTAGCCTTGCCCACAGGATGTCCCTCTCTCAGGAGCCCTGGCATTATTGGATCACTTCTCATCTGTCCCCACCCTCTCCCAACCATGGCCACCCCTGGGTCCCAGCTGCCTTCTTAGTCAGAGCCTGGCTCCTGCTCCCCAGAGCTGGCCTGGCCTGGCCTGCCAGGGCCGTTGTGAACCACCGAGAAGAGACCCAAGGGTTTCCTTGGGGAAAGAAGTGATGCCCACAGTCGCCACAGGCTGCCAAAGAGCCTCACCCTGGGGCTTTCTTAAAAAGTGACTCTTCTTGGTATTAAAAATGAATAAATCGTGCGTGCCACCACATGCCAGCCTGCGGCTGGTAACGAGAGGAGACCGGCCAACCTGTGTCCTGTGGACGGCTGTCCCTGATGAGGAATGCAAAAGCTGCAGAGAGAAATGTCCACGTGATTTCATATGTTTTTAGTTAAAAAACAAAACACCGCGGTGGCTCGTGTGTGTCCAGCCCTGGTCTGAGCACTCGCTGTGCGTTGGTTACTCCTCAGGCCCCTGGTGACCTGGTGCCGCAGGCACCATAGCGGCCCCCTTTACAGATGTGCAGACTGAGGTGGGGAAGGTGGGAGTCAAGTGCACACTGCAGGCAAGGTCAACCCCTCTGCTGTGTAGCCTCTCTGTGTTCTCTGTTCTGTTTGTGAATGCTCATTACCAAAGATACAGGAAAGTTGGCAAGGATGTTCTTCTGGGCCTCGAGTAGAGGAGGGCTTGAAAGTCTCTTCATTCCTCTTCTTATTTCTGTATTGTTCGGTTATCACAAATAATACAGATTAAAATTAATTTTAAAAATAGAAAAAGCAGAGCATATCCATTGGAGAAAACTCAGAAAAGAGAAGAGAAAGGCCTCAGAAACCAGCCTGGCCTCTTAGAGTTGACAGGGAGCATACTCAGGACCATGGGATTCTGGAAGGATCACCAGACGTGGGTGAGAAACTGGGATTATTCCAGACCCAAAGGCATGAGGATGAGGAGCAGACTTCAGCTCAAAGTGAAAGGCACTTTGTAACTAATTGGAGCTGTCCCACCATGGCATGTGGTAGCCTCATTTGGTAGTGAGGTGCCCATCAGTGGAGGCATGCAAGTTGGTGCCAGATGCTGGATTAACACTGAGCTGTTTGCTAAATATCTCATGTGAGAGAGTCTGATTCCCACCTCCCACTTTAACCCAAGCTGGACAGTAAGAGAACGTGCCTGCGAAGGCTGGTTTAAAAATAACAAATAAAAACAAAGATTAAGAGCCTTGCACAGATACAGCTGTTTGCAGCTGGCAGAATCTCTTGGTATACATGGTTTCCTGGGATTTCAGAGCTCCCCAACATTATAGAAACATTTTGTAGAGGAGAGAAACAGAGGCTCAGAGGGGTATGCAATCGCCTAAGATCGCCCAGCTGGCCTCGAGTTCCCAACCCTGGCCAGGTGTGCCACCCCATGCCCAGGCACTTCTTACAGCAACTGTTCATCCCGCTCGTAGTGTCTAGCACCCAGTAGGTGCTCAGGTCCTCCACAGAAGCGCGTGGGTTCTAACCAGCTCAGGCCCAATGTGCTATGTGATGCTGAGCAGTCCCCTCCCTCTGGTGGTTTGACATGTCCAGTTCTCTTCCAGCTCCAGTCTGTCTGTTACCCAGCTGGGTTCCTCGCTTTTCTGAGCTTGTCCCCTGACAGCAGGCTCCAAGGAGTCCTCATGAAGCAGGGGAAGGGAGGGCCGTGGGGTGGTGGACACCCCGACGCTTGGACCCTTCCTTTATTCTGAGCAGATTTATAGGGGCGCGTTCCTGAACTTTCATTCACTGTCCACGGCCCAGCACATGTCTAAAAACAACAGATCCGATGAAAGAGATCTCGCCCACAGATGAAAGCGGGAGGGAAACCGGCCTCCCACAGCCCTGGCCTGCTGCACACTCTGGTCAAGGCCAAGTCAGAACTGCAAGGTCTGGAGAGGCCCAGAGGAGGCGCCTGCCCACCCAAGGGTCTGGGGTTTTGAGAGGCCCTGGGTGCAAATCTTGGATGAGGTACTGTGGGAGGCAAAAGAACATGGAGACCCAAGCCCCAGTCAGGGATTCTGCAGAACCTAAAGTCAGACAGGATGAGGATGAGTGACTGCCCAGTGCTGCCTCCTGCACTGCCTGCTACTCTGTTCACTCTGCTCCAGCCGCTCTGGGCTCCTTCTTGTTTCTTAAAACTCAGCCAACACATCCCCCACCCCAGGGCCTTTGCACATCTGTCCCGCTGTCTAGAACACTCTTCTCCCCACCCTTCACAAGACCTCTCATCTTCCGGGTCTCCAATTAAATGTCCCCCTCCAGGAGGCCTCCAACTAGTATCCCAGTCTGTTCTCTAGTTCTCTGTTTTCCTGATCATACTTGGCACAATTTGTAATCATTTGTTTTAGTGATTTCTCTGTAAGCCCCAGGAAGATGTGCTCTTTCTGTTATGCCTCTGGGTAGATGGAAGCAGCTCCGACACCAACTCACCGCTTGGGGTTCAGGCATCAGCACCCTGATGGTAGCAGCAAACAGTGTTTAGTGCTGACTCATGTAAAGAACTTTCCATGTATGACCAAACTCGGTCTCCACGAAATCTACCGCGGCAGGTGCAAGTATTGTGCCCATTTCACAGACAAGGAGATGGAGGCTGCGTGAGGTTAATGCTGTGCCTTGGCTACAGCCCCCAGCACAGTGCGCTGCTGCCCAACACCTGCCCCTGCGGCTGGGGTCCCCATGACCCTTGAGTGTCTCCCGTGGGAGCACTGCATGGGGGAAATCAAACTGGGGACAGTGCAGGCAACTGCGGGAAAAGGGATACTTTCAGGGGAGATGCGGGGTCTGGGCTCTCTCTGCACAGGCTCCACCCCTCGGAGACCCCACTGACCCCCTCCTGGTCTGCAGAGCGGACCTCAGGTGTTTCCAGGGGGAGGGGATCAGGCCCTCCTGTGCTGCCGATGGAAGGAGGGCGGGGGTCATAGACTGTTGGCAGGGCTCTGGAAAAGTGCAGCTGCGCATCGGGAGCAGGACCTTCTGTGCCTTTAGGCCCCCCTGGCCTAGATAATTCTCTGAGGGACACACCCTGAGAAATCATGAGGGGCAAGGACGGTGACTTCTATGAAGCTGTTCACCTAGACTTACCTCCCCGAACCCACGCCCAGCCCTGGGGTGCTGGGGATTCTTTGTGCTAGCCTCTCTACTTTTGTATGTATTGCATTTTTCTATCATGAAGAGTAAAAAAGGAAGGAAGGGGGGTGAGTAAGGGAGGGAGAGAGGGAAGAGGAAGGAAGGAAGGAAGGAAGGAAGGAAGGAAGGAAGGAAGGAACAATTCAGTTTTTTAGATTAAATTATATATGAGGACGTACATCAAAATGTTAACAATGGTTCTCTGCTGGAATTATGGATCATCTTATTTTTCTTCATTTATACTTTTTGTGTTTCTAATTGGTGGGGAAACACCTACAGCTATTAAGGAAAGAAAGAAAAGGAATGCCTCAGGTTCTAGACTCCTTTCCACACACTCAGCCGCTCTCTGACTCTGCTCCAATCACATCACATCACCTCGCTGAGCCTCCTCTGTCCTGGCAAAATGGGGGCATGGGGGCTGTGGCTGGGCCAGAGGCGCTGGTGCCTGAGGACGCACCTGGTGGTGCCTGCCCCTGTGCGCTTGTCCCCACCCAACACACTCAGGCACCCAGAGACCAGGCATTAAGCCCTCATACACCTGCAGATCTGCTCAGAGGACACACAGACCCAGAAGGACAGCTGGGCTTCCTGGCCCCCCACACGCACTCCCTGGTACACCAAGACCCTCGTGCCCATGCACACAAATACAGCACGTGGGGTGCCCGTGAGCATACACAGTGCTGTGACCTTCGTGGGGCGGCCCATCAGCCGACGGGGTGGGTGAGAGGAGAGAGCTGCGTCCTCTCCAAGATAAACACAGGAAGTGAGGATCCCACAGTGTCAGGGTGAGGTTGGGAGCCATCCATAAACTCCAGGCGGAGGTGGGGGGTCGGAGAGAGGGAGAGGGGCCCAGAGCTGGGAGGGAGAGTGTGGGAGTCTGGGCAGGGGCCCCAGTTTGACAGCCGCTGTCTTAGGTTCAAATGTGAAAAGTTGAAGCCGTGACTAAGCTTGGGGGCCGTCTCAGCTCTGTCTATCTGTCTGTCTGTCTGGGATAGCACCTCCCACCCCTACCTCACCTCTCCCTCCCCCGCCCTGAGCTCAGTGTACCATGTGTCCAGGCCAGTTGGAGGCCGGAGGGCCCCCAGCTGAGCCCCCTGCCCCCAACCCTGGGGAAGCCAGAGCCTTTGCTCAGCAGGTTTGGTAAATGAATGAGTGCATGGAAAGAAACAGTCATTTCAGATTCCAGGATGCTCCCTAATCCAGCACACGCTTCCTGGACCAGTTTGTATCTCTGGGAGATTATACTGGGGCAGCTGTCAGGGCCCACCCCACCCCCACCTTCTCCTCTGGAGCTGAAGCTCCTGCTTTCCCTGAAGCCCACTGGGTCCCAGGGGAGAAGCTGGACAGGGTCCTTGGCTAGGCCAGAGGGGCGGAAGGCACAGGGCCAGCCACCGAGGGGCTGCCCCCATTATGATTTTGGATGAATGAGCACTCGCCTTGCGCCAGGTACTTTACATCAGACTTAAACACTTTTCTGGAACAAAGCGAGGACAGAGGGGGAGAGAAGGGGATGCTTTATCATTTATTCTCAACCACCCAACCATTTCAGTTTGCCTTCAAAGTCCCGTGGCCAGAGGCAGCTGCACCTCCGCCGGGCCCCCTGCCATCACCCTCCCCGACAGTGGGTACAAGGCAAGAGTGCCAGGGTGGTGGCAGATGGAAACATTAAAAAAATATATACTGTTATGAAATTTCTCATTCAACCCATGGGCAGGCGTGTTGAATAGATCCCTTCTGAACATGACCGCCTGCTCACCTCTTGCTGTCATAAGCCTCTAACCCCGCAGCTGGAGCCCCTGCCCGCCCCAACCAGCAGCCAGGGAGCCTGGCCCAGCCCACCCACCCCTGCTGTGCCGTCTGGGCAAGCCGCCACATGCCCTGCCAGCCCCAGCTGCTTTAGGCCCACCTGGATTTCTCCAGCTTCCAGTAAGTCCACCTGTGCACGGCTCTCTACAACCAGCATTTCATTTGTTCCTCCTGGAGGTCCAGAAGATAGAAAGATTGTGTCTGTTTTGCCAATGAGAAAACTGAGGCCCAGGAAGGTCATACAGAGAATGGGAAGCGGAGCCCAACCCAGACCCAGGTGTGCTGCTTCCAAACCCAATCCCCCTCCTCCAGGGCCAGCTCCTGCCTCTGCCAAGCCTGCTGGTCAGTGGTGGTGACAGCACCAGGGCTGTGAGAGGGCCCTGGGGCCTGAGATTTCTGTCGGCCTCTGCCTTCCTTGTCACCTCCACCCCACTACCAGCTCAGCTTTGGACTCCAGACTCACCCCTGATTGTGGCCCGTTGGGACCAGCCTGACTTGGCCCTGCCTAGTCCCTCCTGTGTCTTTCTTTTAACTTTTTACTTATTACCTTCAGCCACATGGTTCTTCTTTTGTATCCTTGAATTCCTGCTCTTTCCTACCCTGGGAATCTTACTGTTACTCTTCTATTTTCCTCTTTAAAAAAATATATTCACAGAGTAGATGGATGACAGGTGGTTTGTTGGATGGATGCATGGATGGATGGATGCATGGATGGGTATATGGGTGTGGATGGATGGATGGGTAGATGGATGGATGGATGGATGGGTGGATGGATGGAGGATGGATGGATGGAGGGATGGATGGATAGATGAATGGGTGGATGGGTGGATGGATGGATGGATAGATGGATATATGGGTGGAAGGATGGATGGATGGATGGATGGATGGATGGATGGATGGATGGATGGGTGGATGGATGGATGGATGGGTGGATGGATGTATGGGTGGAAGGATGGATGGACGGATGGATGGATGGTTGGTTGGATACATGGATGGATGGATGGATGGATGGGTAGATGGATGTATGGGTGGAAGGATGGATGGATGGGTGGAAGGATGGATGGATGGGTGGATGGATGGATGGATGGATGGATGGTTGGATACATGGATGGATGGATGGATGGGTAGATGGATATATGGGTGGAAGGATGGATGGATGGATGGATAATGGATGGATGGACAGATGGAGAAATTAATGGATGGTTGAGTAGATAGGTAAATTAATAGGTGGTTAAGTGAATGGGCGAATGGGTGGGTGGGTAAACAGGAATTGAGTGAGGGGATGAAAGGGTGGGTGGATGATGGGTATGGATGGATGGATGGGGGATGGATCTGATGGATGGACAGATGGATGGGTAGACAGCCAGCCAGGCTGGAGGGGGGAGATGGGCAGATGCTGCTCCAGTCCTGCTGGGACTGGCCGTCTCTGTGCTGCCTCAATGGCTTGGACTATGGTTCGAGCCATCACCAATCTGCCCTCCCCCATGAGGATGGGAACAACTTGGAGACTGCAGCCACCCTTCGGGAATGCAGCAGGACCCCCAGGTCAGGCTCTAGGGGATAGGGTCAGACTCTGTCTTCTGCCCGAAGGCCTGAGCAGCTCGAGCCCCTCACCTGTCACAGCAGCTTTGGGTGGGGAGGGGGTGGGGTGTTATATTCCCTCAGTTGTCCTGAAAGTAAAACCGAAACTGAGGATTTGTCTCAGATAACACTGTGATTTAAATTTAATGAACTAAAATTACATTTTGATGATGAGATCTTAAACTTTAAAAACTCGAACATTGTCTTAAGAGTTCCAGAGTAATTTAAATAAATTTTGGAAGGACACCCACCCCAACTAAATCACTACAGAGTTAAGATATACTTGTTAATCACCCCAAAGTCAGCCAGAATGTCGTTAGACTAATTAGCTAAACAGTCTTCTATATACAAAAAAGAAAATGGAGCAAACAAAATAAGATGCACTGATGGGGTAGAAACGTGGGTGTACAGGTCATTGGGTTGGCAGGACTTTAGGGGAATGTGCCCTACCCTACCACCCCACCCTCCCGGGTCCTCTACCCTGACTCATGGAGATGGGAGCAAGACCCTTCTCTCTGAGCCCCGCCCAGGGGCTGTGTTGGGGGCTGCACCTGAGTCCCTGTGCTCGCTGGTCCATGCAGAGGTGATTACTAACACTCACGAAGCACTTGCCTGGGCTGATCCCTGCACACAGTGGCTCGCTTCATCCTCACACAAACACTGTGGGGGGAGCATTATGGTGGTCCCCATTTTTCAGGTGCAGAAGCTGCGGTTCAAAGCCAGGAAGTGGCAGATCCAGGATCAAAATCTGTCTTAAAGATTATCTATCTCCTCCTAACCCCATAAAGTAGATGAAGCAGCTGCAATTCAGAGTGGCCCCGGCCACACAGCCATTGAGGACGGACCTGGGCTTCAGTTGTACAAATTCTGGTGTTAGTGAATGGGACAGACAGTGGATGTCAGGGCCTTCACTTGGGGGATCAATTCCTGTGGGGGTGTGGGGGTGACTAGAGGAGCAAAAAGAGACTATCAGGGAGGGCTTCCTGGCGGAGGGAGGCATTGACCAACACAGAGGATCTGGCAGACCCACGTCCTCCGAAATTTCCATGGAGGTGGAAAGAAAGCAAAGATCCCTCTGCTCTCTCCTCCTGAGAGTTCTTGTGTAGCTGTGTCACTGGAATAGCTCCTGGCCCCCCAACTTTGGGAAAAACTCCACCCCCCAGCAGGGCCAAGGGGGCAGAAGCAGCCAGCAGCCTCCCATCAAGCCTTGACAAGAGTTGTCACCAGCACAGATCCAGCAGGGGGTGGGGGGCCTGTCTGGCCTCAGCCCCACTGTTTACCTGTCTGGGCTGTTGCTGGAACCATCCATCTGGGTGAAGGATCACACAGCCTCCTTCCCTCTTCCTCCCCCTCAGCTCCCCCATCAGGCACCCATGTCCAAAGATCTTCACCACTCCTGGCCCCTTAGATGCTGCCTCCCTGCATCTCGTGCTCCTTCCTGGCCAGCCTGTGGGCAGGCTTCTGCTCAGCCCGCCCCTGCCCTGGTCGCCCAGGCCTCTCCCCTGCCCTGGTCGCCCAGGCCTCTCCCCTGCCCTGGTGTATGTACTTCCTGCTGTTCTCACCCACCTATTGAATTCCACTTGATTAAAAAAATGCACCGAGCGCCCATGGACAGCATCAATAGCACTAGCAGTTTGGTGGTCCTGCTGTGTGCCGGGCCCTGGGCTAAGTAAGCACTCTACACCCACTGTCCCTGGATGCCTCGCCTGCGTGGTGTCCACGGGGAAAGAGAAGTGAGCACATGTTTTTCCTGATGAGGGAGGGGGGGCAGTTCACATAGCTGCAGTCGTCGGACCTCAGAGTAGAGCCCCTAATTCCATCAAAGGAAGTTGGGGGTGGGGGTGGGGACAGTGATGGAAATGGGCCCATCTCTGAGCCCTTGCAGGAGAGGTGGGTGTCCCAGGTAGACCAGTGGACTGTGAGCACACACATGTGAGTGTCTACCAGGGACATGCAGTCAGGAGCAGCCAGAGTGTCCCTGTGGGAAGAGACTAGAAGCTTCCTTAAGGCGTTTCTTGAGTATCCCCCTTCCAAGAGCCCCTATCACTGGATTCTCTACCCCTTCTAACACACTTTTAAGACATAAATTTTACCTTCCTGTGTAACTTTCTGATCACATGCCGTCTCAACCCAAGGATCACAGGCCCCCTAAAGGCAGGGCCATGCCTTATATTTCCCCGTGTTCACTGTTCCCCACCTGCCCAGCTCTGCCCCTGTGTTTAGTACAATTGTGATTACATAGTAGACGTTCAGCCAAGAGCCGGTGCTGCTGATAGGCTGATGGTGTCTCTGTACCTGGGAGGATAACAGGGCAGGAATGGGGAATGGTCGAACACAGCAGCTGCTCAGGAAGTGGTGGATCAGGCTGCCATGCTCCCTTCCCCTCCTGCCCTTCCAGTCCCCAGAGCTCACAGGGGACAGAGGTGGGGGTGGAGGAGCCCTGATTGCCCGGCTTCCCCATAGGTGATGTGGGGAATGAGGGGCCCTCCAGCTTGGTGGTCTTGGAGTCTTGTGTCCTCTGACTCCCGGGGTGCTGCTAAGATGTGGGACTCCCCATGGTGTGGTGGTTTAGTGCAGAGACTCTGAGAGTGAATCCCTGCTCTGACTCTCACCCGCTGCTGATGGGCTTCAGGGTCCCCATCTGTAGGCGAGGACTCTGGAAGCACTTGTCTCATGAACTTGTCATGTGGAATAAAGGACATGCAGTGTGCATCAGGCTCTGCACAGTGTCCAGGCATCTCAATAAATGCAATCACCCTTTATCATCTTAAAAATGCTACTTCCTCCAGGAAGCCTCTTCCAATGGACCCTAAGGGAGGTATTTCTCCCTGTTCACCTCTGCTCAGCAGCCTCTAGCTCACAGTCCTTAATCCCTCAGTTCAGGAGAAAACAAAAATTGCCCTGGGTCCAGAGAGATCTGGCTCAAACGTTTAATTCCTATAGTTGGAGGGTCCTTTCGGGGCCTCAGTGATCTCCATGCAGATGGGGGCCCTGGAGGATGGGGCTCGCTCATGTGGAAATTCTCTCCAAGGGCTCTCGGAAGGCTCTTCAGGATGAGGGATGTGCTGGTGGCCAGCTGAACCCCAGCTGGAGTTCTTGACTCTGGCGCTGGCTGTCCCCATGCCCGCATCCGGGATGCCAGGCTGCCTTGCCCAGTCACTCGTGCACAAGGAGGCCAGGACGGCTGCTGCCCTCAGGCCCGAGGCAATTCCATCTGCTGCACCCTCTGTTCGAACTCTGCCCTGTGACCCTGGTCAAATTGGGGGGTGTCCTCTCCAGGGGTCTTCTCTTGGTGGCCACAGTGGGTCAGAGGGTCTGGGTGGGGCTGAGGCAGGAGCCTGGGGCCACTGGAGGCTTGGCCAGTGTTCTGGAGACAGAGGACGGCTGGTCTCCAGATGACTCTGAGAGGGTACTTCTCCTGTGGCCTCTGCCTGAAGGCCTGGTCACGTTGCCCATGAGCGCAGGGACAGAGGAGCCCTGGAGAGGATGGCCAGGCGGGGGTCAGTGCTCATCCTAGGCCTGGCTAACAGGGAGGGCACAACCCTTGGGGGAAGGGGGTGTTGTAATTTAGGTAGGAAAGGAGAAGTGACCAAGCAGAGCACCTGGCCATGGGTGCCCTTTCCTCCCCCTCTGACGCTTCTTCATTTTATCTTCTCTGTGGGCCATCCCGCAGTCTGAAACCCCTCTTCCAGAATGTAAGCTCCTGGAGGACGCTTTGTCTATTCATCACTGTGTCCCCATGTCTGAACACTGCCTGGCATACAGTCGGCGCTCAGTAACACCTGTTGGCTTAATGGCCACACTACTGCATCATCTCATTCAATCTCTACAGGGGTGGTCGGTCCCATTTTGGAGATGGGGTGGCTGGGGCTCCAAAAAGCAAGGGGATTGGCCAGTGTACACACCCCGCAGCCGATGGCCTAATTCGAGCCCAGGTCTCTCGTCTCTGGGCCACAGGCCTGGCAAGGTGTGTGATGACACCAACCGGCCCTTCAATCGGAGGAAAGAAACAGATGAACACTTTGGCTCATTGGCTTCTCCTGCCTGGTGAATAATTTTATTCCCTGAGTTAAGCCTGTTTGTGGGCCAGCCCCTTATGTTATGGCCTCAGCCCCCTGCCTGCCTCTTAAAAGGACGGATGTTGAGGTGACACCAGAGACCAACAGCAGGGGCAGAGGAGCAGGGCGGGGCAGGACGCAGGGGCTGGACTTTTGGTGCATCAGTCACCGCGTCTGATTTGCATGCGTCCTGTGTGTGCCAGGCGCCGCTCTCGGCCCTTTGCATGGATCATCTCATTTTGCCCTCACAGCCGTCCTAGGGGACATTCGTTCCCGTTGTCTCCTGTGGCTGGACGAGGAAAGTGAGCCCATGAGAGGTTGAGCCACTTGCCCCGAGTTACACAGCTGGAGAGTGGTGAAGCCAGCTCAGGCCCCAGGGGCCCTGCCCCCAGGCCCCGCCCACCAACTGCTCTTGCACGCCTTTGGTTCTACATTCCAATCCCAGTTCCGCCACAGACGAGCTGTGTGATCTTGGGCTAGTTGCTAAGTCTCTCTGAGCCTCTGCTTCCTCCGCTGTGAGTTGTGGGCTATAATACCCACCTTGCAGGGGTGCTGGGGGCACTCAGTGAAGCAATAGGCAAAGAACATGGCCCATGCCTGGCACATGGGAGAGGTGCGGCAAACAGTGGTGGTGGCACTTGTGGTTCGGGTGCCCGGCCTGCAGCGAGCGTGCCGTAACTGGGATTTCCACTCCAATTTCACTCTCTGGAAACACGAGGTGAGTTACAAGTCAGCGAAACCATCTCACCTCAGTCTCTAGTCCCTTCCACACACCCTGGACGTTTCTGTACCTGAAAGCTTTGCTCCTGGGGAAGACGCAGCTTCCCGCAGGCGGGGTGGGGGGCGGGGCCAGAGCTACACAGTAACAGCCGTCCAGTCACTTTCACCTCCCTGGGAATGAAGATTCCAGAATTGGGTGCCTGGGGGAGGGGTTGTCCCGGAAACAGGCAGAAAGGGGTAACTTTGCTAAACGTACGGTTTTCTGCCCGTCAGATGTCAGCCTTGGCTTCTCTCTTGAGTCTTGCCTGCTTCTTCTGCAGGGCCGAGTATGGAATCCTGACCCTTGTCCCCGGGATAAGATGAGTGTTATTTTTCGTTAACTTTGATAGCATCAGTTGCTCTGTGTGGTGCTCTACGGTTTATACAAGGCTTGTCAGCTCACTGACCCTGTGCGGGCATTACGCTGCATTCCACGGATAGGGAAACTGAGGCCCAGCGAGAAGAGGCTGGCCGGGCAGTGCCAGAGCCCTGGCTGGGGGCCAGGTCTGGGGCTTTCTCTGGGGCTTGGGCCTGGCAGGCCTCCCCAGGGACCCCCCGGCCCCCTGCCCCACTCCTTCCCATCAGAGAGGCCCAGACCCTGGGCCAGGCCGGGAATGTTCGGGGGGAGGCCCGCCCGCGCAGGCCGTGTGTGAGTGTTTTATTGTTTGCCCGAAGAGGTGCGAATGAAGTAACGGGCCTTCTCCAGCACTCCATCCGTCTAGGGCTGACAGCTCTGCTCTGAGTCCTGGGCCGCCCTGTGTAAACGCTGTCACCCTGCCATCCCCGAGCAGGCAGCTTCCTCCGGGAAACTGTAATCAGGGCCTCCCGCACCCGCAGCTGGCCCTGTCCGCAGCTCGTAAATCACGGCTGCCTTCCCGGAAAGCAGAGGGAGAGACAGACAGGGTGACGGGGAGACGGACGAGGCCGGGCGAGGAAGAGATGATAGGGACAAGCAGGGAGAGAGGGAGGGAGCGAGGGTAGGCCCAGAGGAGGGATAGGCAGAAAGGGACAGATGGACAGACCAGGGAGGGTGGTTGAAAGAAGAAGAGGAAGAGAGAGAAAATGTGGGGGAGGCAGGAGGAGTGGCTGACAGATGTTGGAGAAAGGAAGGAAACGGAGAAAAGAGATTCATGAAGAGGGGCCTCACGGAGAGAAGAGAGAAAGGGACAGACGCAGAGATGGAGAGAGAGGGAGGCAGACCAAAAGGCAGGGGCAGGGTCTTGAAGAAAGTAAGGAAACAACGGGGAGAAGAGGGAACGGGATGGAAGAAAGGGAGGGAACAGCACAGAGAGAGACAGAAGGAGGGAAGGAAGGGGCGAGACAGACAGAGGGGCGCATGCCAGACAGTGGGCCTCAGCTGGGGACAGGGCAGGGGTGCAAGCACTGGACAGCTGGTCCAGACCATTAGCTGGAGAGGGCACGAGAGGAGCTGCCCTCCCAACCCCGGCAGGGTCACCCACTTCCCCTGGCCGGCCCCTTCCAGCCCTCAGGCCCCTCTCCCTCCACCCTTCACCCTGTGACTCCACTCTGCAGACAGCCAGAGGGGGGCGGGTAGAGGGGTGCCGAGGAGGATGGGAGAGGAGAGGAGGGAGGAGGCTCCAGCCTCCCAGACTTCCAATCCATGGGCCTCCATTCCAGATACACTCTCACCCTCGGATTTCACAGGGATCTTAAGGGCAGACGAGTGACTCGCCCAGCCATGAGGACACCTGGGCCTTGCAGCCACCAGTGTGTGTTGCACTCCCACACCCTGTGTGCATACACATGCAGGCCACATGCACACACATGCACACATGTGTGCCTGTGCCCACCTGCAGAAGGACTCACGTGGGTGGACAGGGAGATGCTGATTGTCAAGCCCAGCTGGCTGGGTTACCTTAGCCCCGGTGGCCACAGGCAAGGCCCCCCAGAAGTGGCGGAGAATGTTGCCGGCAGCATTCAGCCCAGTGAGGAATTCTTTTCTCAACTTTCGCCCTGAAAGTTGATTTCTGTAAAGACTCTCAGCCATCAGGTCCTGTCCCAGGCACTAGGGACCTAGCAGAAGACAAATCGAGTTTCTGTCTTCCGGACCTGACGCCCAGCAGTAAGCAAGTAGACACAGCGTATCACATGCTGATGCGAAGTCTAAACTGGGAAGAAGAATGGGAGCCTTGCTGTTTCATCAAAGGTGGTCAGAGAAGGGGACCTGTGAGCAGGGAACTGAGGACAGTGAGAAGGTGGGGCGTTCCAGGTGCAGGGACAGGGCCAGCATGTTTGGAGGACAGGAGAAAGCCCTCGTGGCTGGAGCAGGGTGGGCTGGGCGGAGAGTGCTGGGAGGCAAGGTCAGAGAAATGAGGGCCCAGGTCGGGACAGGACCTCGCAAGGGCTTTGACTCCTCATGTGAATACAACGGGAAGTTGCGAGAGGGTTGGTAACTGAGGACGACAGGATCTGACATATTTTCAGAGGGTCCTCTGGCCACTGCTTTGAGAATAGACCGAAAGGGGTCGGGGCAGAAGCAGGGAGGCCTGTGAGGAGGTTCCTGAATCCATCTGCACAGGAGTCAGTGCTGTCTGGTCGGGGGGGCAGTGGAGGTGAGGAGAGTGGTCAAACTTTGTGAGTTGGTGGAGCGATGACCAGATTTGCTGATGGAGTGGACATGTGAGAAAGTCAAGGACAAGCTCAAGGTTTGGGGCCAGAGCCACTGGAAGGATGGAATTGGCATTTACTGTGATGGCAAAGACGAGTGTGGAGCAAGTTTGGGGGTGGGGCCAGTACTCGAGGTTAGATTTTGGATCTGTTCAGAGGGAGGAGCCTATAGCGCGTCCGGGGAGGCCAAGGGCAGGAAGTGGGAGAGCTCCATCTGGGCTGAGGAGCTTTCAGGAGGTGGGTGGTATTTACAGCTCTGGAGCCGGATGAGGTTACCTGGGGGTGAGGGGAGATAGCCCCAAACTGAGTCTGGGGCCCAGGCTACCGTTCAGAGGTTTGAAAGAGAAGGGAAATGCAGCACAGGAGATGCAGAAGGAAGGACCGGTGAGTGAGAGGCAAAACCGGAACAGCAGAATCTGAAAGCCAAGTCAAGACGGTTCCAGAGGGAGGGTTGGTCAGCAATCCTGCCGAGGGGCCAAGAAAGGCGAGAATGGGTGGACAGAGGCCTGACTCGGTGGTAGAACACACAGTGCACCGACGGCGTGTTGTAGAGCTGCACACCTGCAACCTGCATAATTTTGTGGACCAGCGTCACCCCAACAAGTTCAGTACAAAGGAAAAAGAAAGGCGAGACTGAGACTCACAGTTAGACGGCCACATGGAGGTCCCTGGGACCTGGACAGAGCAGTTCGGGGCCAGTGTGGGTTGGGGCGGGCTCAGGAGGGCGTGAGAGGGGAGGGCCTGCCGTCAGGGAGTGTGGGCAGTTCTTCTGGGGAGTTTTGATCAAACAGGGATTTGATGTGAAATCAAGAGGGAGTTTTAAAAATAACTTTTTTATTTTGGAATCATTTTATATTTACAGAAAAGCTGCAAAGGTACTGCAGGTAGCTCCCACATGCCCTTCACACAGCACCCCCTGTGATGCTAACGTCTTCTGTAACCACAGTTCATGCGTCAAAACCAAGCCATTGGTACGGTACCATCAACCATCAGCCAACCTACAGGTTGGATTCCCAGGTCACCAGTTTCCGCAAACTGTTTTTTTTTTGCTTTGCTCTGGGATCCAGTCCAGTCCAGGATACCATGGTATATTTCATAGGGAATGTCCTTTTTAGTTTTTATATCTTTAAATACAGAGGACCTTGCTGCTGGTATGGATGCTGATGGTGATGATCTAGTGTAGGCAAGGGAGCTGGTGCTGTGGGTGAGTGAGACAGGATGATGGCTAAGGTGGATGTCCTCCAACAGGGGCCAGCGTACGGGCACCGGGACACCAGGGTCCTCCTGGTTTCTGACCGCCCTGTGCCCTACGGAGGTCATCCAAAACCACAGGCACCCCCACTCATGCATGAATGACGCATCCTGCTTACAACTGTCTCTCCATACAACTGTATTTCAGTGCTCTTCTCCCAGGAGAAAAACAACCCCAGAGGCAAGTGGCCTGACTGAGGAGAGGGACCCAGGAGCAGGGACTTCCCCAAGGCCACACAGTGTCAGCAGCGGAGCCAGATCTCCCACTCACGGGCCCCGACTCAGGGCTGGAGCCGTCAGTCTGTCTCTGCATCGCAGCCAGAGTGTTCTGGGTGTCACAGGTGGTAAGCGGAAAGGGTAGAGCTGGAACAAAACGCAGAAAGACAGACTAAAGTGTCCCACCCCAGGACACCAGCTCGGGGACCTGGATGGTGTCAGTGGGTGTGATGGAGCGCAGTCCCGCAGAGGGGGCAGGTCAGAGACACAGGCAGGAGGGGCTCGTGGGAGGCCCGGCCAGGACGAGGCTGAGACAGCACTCAGGCCTCCCTGTGTCCTGGAGAGGGGACTGGTGGTCAACCCCAACACCCCCTCCTCTGTGCATTCCCTACAATTTGCTCTTTGTATAGGGCGAGCTTTGCTGTTTTCAACCAACCGTAGTGATGTCTCCACATAAAATGAATGAACGAATGAGTGAATCCTCTCCTGCTGTTTAGAGAGTGAACTTCCAACACCCTGCTGTCTGGTTGCAGGGTCAGTTTTGCTCACAGCCAGTCTCTGGCACCAAAATCAAACCATCTCGCATGCACGCACGCACGCACACAGGGGCACGTTGCAGCCGGCACCCCCACCCCCCTCCCTCTTCTGGAAACTACCGCTTCACCCTAGAACAAGTTCACGGTCCCTTACCTGAAGCCCTTGGGGCCACGCGTCTCAGACTTCAGAGCGGTTCAGTGTTAGGAGGGTAGTCTGGTCCGCATTCCACAGCTTTTATAATGACACCTGTGCGGCCTGAGCAGCACTCAGCACGCAAACACGTTCATATTTCTTCAGTGAAATGTATGAATATTCACAGTAAGTGGGAAAAATAAAGACCATAAATAGCCTCACGATAGTTCAAGTTGTGTTTTACAGACTCAGGAGTTCAGGGAACACTTGGCTTTCAGAGTTTCTTGGGTTTCAGGATGGCAAGTAGGCAACTGAGGCCCTTGCAGGAGACTCAAAGGGACAGGCTGCCCCGTCCCCACGACACGGCCATTCATGGCGTGTCTTCCTCCTCTGAACCCTCGAGGGGCCACAGAGGCAATCTTTGAACTCTCTGATGGCACCCTCACCAGTGGGCACCCAGCTGCTGACCCCAGCCTTCCTTTCTCCGGCCCCCCCACCCCCCTCCCCGCACCAAGCACTGCCCTCTTGCACCCTCCTCTTCCTCGAGGCACTCAGAGGGGGGCAGCCCTGTAGCTCTCATTCACCAGCAGCATTCTGTGGGAATGCAGGCATGCTGTGAACTTCGGCCACCTCTGGTTCTGAGGGAAGAGCCAAGCCCTAGCATCATGCATCCCAGCTTCTGGCCAGTGAGTGTACTTGACCTGGAGGGTCCCTGCCACCGACCCCTGTGGCCAAGGACGAACCCGATCAGAGCTGCAGACTCCCATGCACTCCCTTGGAGTCTTTGATTTCTCTCCTATTATGTTTCCCCCCATGAGATATTTTAGAACTTTTAAATGTTTTTGCTAAGCACTCTGAAAAAGATGGATGATTAAAAAAGTTTTTTTTTAAATTTTGAGATCATTTGAACTTACAGAAAAGGGGCAACAGTAGTGCAAAGGGCTCCTGTCTGTCCTTGGTCCACACCCATCATCGTAACATGCTTCAATGCTGGCTTCACCATCCCCTCGTGCAGGGATCTCTTCACGCCCATGTTGTGCCCGCACCGTTTGAAAGGGGCTGTGTGATGCTGCTCTTTGCCTTCCCATCTCTGTGTGGATTTTGTAGGGATAAAGATCTTCTCTAACGTCACCATAGAACGCCAGGTATACAATCCAGGAAATGGAACGTTGATACAGTGATTTAATCCATAGTTCTCCCATGAGCTTTAAGTCACTTTTCTTACGGTTTCTTGGACACATTGGCTGTGCTTGGGGTAAATTCCTGGTGCTCAGGAGCACGAGGACCTGTCGTGGCTCCCGTGGGTTAGTCTGGACTTCAGACACAGACCACGTTGAGAATTCTCAAATCATGAGCCACGGAGCCCTAGGGGTTCCACCCAGGGAGGGAGGGCAGCACTTTGGAGGGGGACTGGTTTGAAGAAAACAATTCTGCTTGAAAGAAAAAGGGGAAACACCCCTGAGAGGCTAGGCTCTTCCTTTCACATTTGAGGACGGAAGCCTCAGGGAGGTTAAGCAGAACTTTCCCTGCCATACCGGGAGTTAACAGTGAGCCACCGAGCAGGGTCTAAAACCAGGTCGTCTATTCATTCAACCAGCACTGTGCAAACGCAGAGGGGAGATGGGAGTGTGTTGCACCCTGGAGTCACGGAGCTGACAAATACCAGCCGGCCTTCCAGAAACTGGCTGGCCGAGCGTGGGCGGGGCTCTGGTGCCCTGCACAGCTCTGCTGAGGTGGGCTCTCAGCTACTTACATTGTAGTCCAGGGTCCCCAGAGAAGGGAAAGTAGCCTGTGAATCAGCGGGAGGTTTTCCAAGAACAATAGTGTTCTTTTAACAAACATTTGTTCTATCAGCAAATTTTTGAACATTCAACAAACATTGGTCCATTCAACAAATATTTGTTCTCCCGCTGGTGTTGACTCAGTTCCTGCCCTGTGCCTACTGCTGGGCGGGGACCGCCGGCATGGGGTTAGGGACAGAGGGCCAGGCCAGTGCACAGCAAAGGACTCGGGCTGGTAGCATCTCTTCTTCACTACCTCCCTCTCCCTGCCTCGGCTACCCACACCACAGCAGAAGGGACGGGACCACCCAGCTCCTTACTCCCAAACTCCTCCTTTATAAGCAAACCCTTCCTGTTACCAAGTGGACCCTCCGGCCCTTGACCAACAGGAGCAGACCCTGCTTTCCAGAGAGCAGTTGGGCAAGTTACTGGAAATGTCTCAGATGTACTCAACCCCCGAGCCAGGGAGCCCACTTCTAGGAGAGGAATCTAAGGAACCCGTCATGGGGTGCATCTGAGGTCCAGCCTCAAAGACTGTTTATGTGAGTGAAAAACAGAAAGCAACGAGAGCATTTGCCGGGGAGGAAACACCAAGTGCCCTGGGACAACAATGGGGAGGAGAAGGTGGGATGTCAGGCAAGATGGTCCCCAATCTACTAAGGAAAAGGTTTCCGTGGGGTGATTGGTCCTAGTTTTTAGAATTATATACACACATACAAAAACGTCTGACAGAAAATAACCTAGAAAAGTTAAAAATCATTTCTCTCCATACAGAAAAATTACAAATGACTTAAAATCTTTTTTTCTTAATGATGGTCTCCTGATTTTCTAACTTTTCTGCAACGAATATGGATTAGTATTATAATTAGAAAGTAATATACAGAGTGTAACCTTTCCATTAGATTTGATGGAACAGCAGTTATTAATCCTTCCCCTGGTATTTCTTATACAACACCCAGCTGCAAACCTTTATTACAGACACGGCACCGTTTCTAGAAACTTCGCCCAAGGAAAACATATAACCCTCAACCCCAGGCGACAGTCCTGATGATCACATCGGCCCTACTGGGCCTGGGGCTTCATGCCCTTGTGTTTCACATGCACACGCACACGTGTGTGCAGACAGATGTGTACACAGATGTGTTTCTTGGGCTGGGCATGCTCCCAGTCAATGCCGAAATAGAGGCTGGACAGGCATTCACACCCAGAGAGAAAAAACGATCTTTGACTATCAGAGTCGGTTCTGAAAGCTGCTTTTATCGTTGCTAGAAGAACGGTCTCATTGAGCCACCTTCTCCATCCTTCCCCCACCTGCCCTGCCCCAATGCACTCACACACCCAACAGACACACGGGCATATACACTCTTTACAGCAAGGCACGGCTGGGAGAGAACCAGAGACAGAAGGATTAAAGGTTACACGGGGCGGCCTCACATGCCTGCAGCGTCCCCGGGGGAGGGTGCTCTAGCAGGTGCTCACACACAGGGTGCACTCCCAAGTTCGGTGCCCCTGGGTGTGCAATACCCATGTGCACCTGTGCTCTTGGTAGGACACGCATGGACCATGAAGAGAGACAGGTGTCCAGCTCCCACGTCCAGCTTAGCTGTTCATTAACCTTGTGAGTTTGGGCAACCGTGGCCTCTCCCAAGCCTTTGTTTCCCCTGGGTATCGGGAAGAGTGGGTGTGGATGTGATTTATCAATTGTACAATGCTGTCCACATTGGAGGCTCAGGCGTACAGGGTGGGCAAATGTCGGTTTTCAGTTGTTTGTATGGGAAGTAATACAATAATCAATACATAATAATACTAGATTAAACTGTTTCACATACTCACAACTGTTAACCTACTTCGCCCACCCTGTATGCATGTGGTCATATTTACAAAACTAGTAAGTCATAGTAGTCATAGAATCTGCCTCTCCTCTAGTCCTGCTTAGTGCCTCGGGACGTTATTCAACAGACTCTGCCCTGCTCACCTCCCTCCTCTGTGGCTGCCTCATGTTAATTACAAAATCTCAGCTCTGGAAAGGATCCCGGAAGTTACCTAGTCAAAGAGGCATGAAGGTCTCTGTCTGAGAGAGGGGCCCCTGACTCAGTGGAGCAGGGTGCACACCAGCAGAGCCCACCTGCGGGGCATGCAGCTCGGGGAGGGCACTAGCCCTCTGTTGCTGAGCTAGGGTGGGAGCCTCAAGCAGAGGGAATCAACAGACCCAGGAACTCCCACTAGCTCGCCCCAGTGAGGGGCGGGCCGGCCCAGGGGCCCTGCTGGCGGAGCCGGCCAGGCTGGGATTTATGGGCCCCTCTTGGACACGTTAAAGATCACATTAAGTGCAATAAATGTAGATCACGCTCCTAAATAAGCTGAGATTTATCCCCGGATCCTCTCCGCAGGGGCCGGCCCCATAAATCCTGCCCAAGCCTGTCCCCTGGCCAAGCAATGGGGGAGGGGAGGCAAGAGGGGGGAGGGGAGAAGAGGGGGAGCAGTTCTAGGTACTGAATGACTGTAGCTGCCTGTGGGCTCTTGACTAAGGACAAGAGAGGGGGTGGGGCAAAGATGGCCCCGCCCCCCCCCAGATGCCTGCTGGCCTCTCTCTAGTCCCTGCCCTCCTCTCCCTTGCCCACCCTTCTTGCCCCAGCCCCAGCCCAGCCCCCTTCCCTGCCCCACCCACCCCTCCCTCTCCTGGCCCCTGCCTGCACATGATCTTGTTATAGACATCAAAACAATAATGACTCTAATGTTGGAAAACAATCTGTGACTTCTAAATGGGAAGCTGAACCTCCCACCCCAACCCCCACCTCCACCCCCCACCCCCGGCTAAAATTGCCTTTGTCCACGGTGGGGGAAGGTCCTCCTCTAAGAAAAATGTATTGTAGGGAAATGCAAATTTACAGACCAATAAATTAGGGGATGATTAGTCACATTGCAACCTTTCTTCAAAGGATTCTTTAAAGGCTTCGCTCCTTCATTTAAGTGTCTGTTTATAGCTCAGTAACTTCCAGACTGAGAGGCTGGGAGGCCCCACCAAGGGCCCAGGGAATCTGGAAAGATGTAGGAAAAAAGGGAGAGGCCCTCTCCTTAACCAGCCTGGGGATGAACCACCCCTGAAAGGTCATCAGAGTCATCTGGACTACGTTGATGGAACAAACGGAACAAACGTTCGCTCGGCATCTACTATATACCAGGCACAGCCCCAACATTGGGAGGGAACCAGACAGGCCCCCTGGGGCCCCCTGGACTCCCACTGAGTTCACTGTGGGGGTGAGACAGGAGATTAACAGTGATCGGATTCATCCTGGTTGCAGGTTGACTAGACATGATTTACAGGCGACTGCTTTGGGCACATCTATTGCTAAATGTCAGGGACAGTGCACGTGCATGATGGCAGAAGGACAGACGAGTCAATAAAAGATGGGGTTTTTAAAAAGGAAAAGCAAATATAAATGTCATGGCTTCTCCAGTTTTCCCAAAGAACAAATACAAAGTTTGGCCTTCACTGAACTAATTGCCCCAGAGTCCTTTGCTCTGTGACCTGGATCAAATCACTCAGCCACTCAGCACCTCCGGCGCCATTGACCACAGGCAGACAAGAATGATGAGCTCACACCCTTGGCCACTGGGATCTCGGAGGAATCTTTTCCAAGGGTGAGAGGACGCCTGCTGGATTCCCTCCACCCACCATTTGGAGCCACGTGAACCTTACACGCTCTCCCAAGCCATCCTGCTCCTTCTGTCCTCTCTGCCACGGTGCCCTCTCTCCTCTTCTCCTCCCGGCAAACTTTGACCCGTTCCGCAAGACCCGACTTCTATCAAGGACGTATTGCATATTGTCGTGATTTTGCCATTTTGTGTGTCTGCTGACCCCATTGGATTATAAGCTCCTTGAGGGCAAGGGTTACGCTTTCTTGGTGTAATTCTTAGAGCCAGCACCACGCCTGGCTCATCGGTGCTGCTCCACAATTGTCTGTGGGATGAATGGCCTGAATTACCTGGACGGATAGATGACCGCAATCACCGTGGTCATAGCTCCTGAATGTTGAGCACTCACTGGCCCCTAAGTGCTTCACCTATCACAAACATGCCAGAGAGATTTGATAATCATTATTTTACGTGAAGAAAAATTTAGCCTGGAAAGGTCGAAGGCTTGTTCAAGGTCAAACAGCTGATAATCAGTAGAACCCAGGTGGACTGGATGATCTATTCACACACTCAGTTGTCCCTTCCAAGTCGTAGTCTCTGTCTGGGCAGGGGGCTGCTGCACTCACCTCTGGACACACCTCCCAGGCCCCAGTACTATGTGCACGAAATCGAATCACAGAATAAACGAATTTGAGACCACTGTCACTTTGTTGGCAAATAAGATTCGTTTCGGTTTTCAGATCAACAGCCAAAGTGGGCTAGAACTCAGTGGTGTGCCAAGCCACATTGGAGCCAAAGCAGAGGGGAAAATATGCACCCTATAGACAGATTTTAAATAGTTTTTGAATAGCTAACGTTTTCTAGAACATTAAAGGATATCAGACAATGAAGAGCCGGTCATTAGAACTCACATTATTTTCAGTTTGGATGTTTTTCTTATACCCAAACCAGCATTTACTATAATATGTCTCTCACTCATCAATACAAATTGAAATTCAAAATCTACTTATTGGCTTGTTTCGTTTTCCACGGAGAGCCGAAGTTCCAACAAAGAAGAAAAAACTTGGAAAGTGTTCGGTGAATATAACACTTTATCAAGAGATGTCCAAATACTTCCCAAATACTTAAAGTTAATATTGTGAGTTTTAATACATCTACTTTTCTATTGTTTTCATATTTTTCAACTACTTTAATATTCTGGAAAAAGTATTTTTAAAAAATACATGAAATCATGTAAGTGGGGAAACACATTTTCCTCAGGCCCATGGCACTGCGTTTTTATATAAAATTTTGATATTTTGTTCATCAAGGATTTTTTTTGGCATTACTTTTGATTTTTAAAAATATTGCATTAAAATACTATTTATCTTGAGTACTGAGTTTTCTTTTGGTGTCCCCTTAAATTGTATGTCCTGTTGCCCTAGCTGATGCGGTTCAGTGGATTGAGTACTGGCCTGAGAACCAAAGCGTGGCCGGTTCGATTCCCAGTGTGGGCACATGCCTGGTTGCAGACCAGGTCCCCAGTAGGGGGCATGCGAGAGGCAACCACACATTGATGTTTCCCTCCCTCTCTTTCTCCCTCCCTTCACCTCTCTCTACAAATAAACAAGTAAGATCTTTTAAAAAAATGTTGGGATTGGCTGGGGTGGAGGGGCAGTGGTGGGAGGAAAATGCAGACAACTGTAAATGAACAACAAAAAAGTAATTAAACAAAAAAAATGTTATGCCCTGCTCATACGATCTTGGCCCTGTTAATTTCCAAAAGAGAAGGGGGCCCACTCCTATCCTCCAGGTAGAGATGCAAACAGATGCGGCTTCTCTGTCTCGCAAAATGTCATGTGCTCCAAAAGACATTTAAATGTTTCCACCTGACGGCCCATCAAAATTCTACCTCTAGAGCTGTATCTAAAGAATTCAAGAGATCCAAATAAACTTTGTTTTGTTTTTTTGGTTTTTGCTTTTTTTTTACAAGGATGTTCATCTCCGTGTTATTTATAACACCGTAATGTTGGAAATAACCCGATTGCCCAAGAATAGGAGATTCATTATTAAAAATTCTGTTTATCCATGTGATAAAATGTAAGGCAGCTGTTTTGAATCATGTTTTTTCCAAATAACATTTCTGAAGAATATTTAATGACATGGGAAAATATTCAAGATGCCTTTGGTGAAAATGCACAATGGGAACCATATATTCTGTTATTTCATTTTTTAAAAACATTTGTTTTGGGAAAAAAATGAAATACATAAAAAAGTTAACAGTGATTGTCTCTGGGCGATGCAATTATGAATGATTCTTTTTCCTCTACTTTTTGTGTATATGTCTTATTTCTCCTGTTTTTTAAAAATCTTTATTGCATTTTTTCCATTGCCATTTAGTTCCCTTACCCCCCAGCCCCCCCAGCAATCACCACACTGTTGTCCACATCCGTGAGTCCTTTTTCCTTTTGTCTCCAATGACTTTGTATTGGTTTTATAATCAGGAATTAAACATATTTTTTCTTTCTTATAGTATGATGTACTTGACATATAAGAATCAATATTTTTAAGTTAATTCATCCAGTGAGTCTATACTTCAGACAGGCCCAGGAGAACAGGGAGTGTGTCTGCTTGTCCCTCGTTGTACTCCAGTGCTCATAGCAGGGCCTGGCACATAGTAGGTGCTCAGTAAACACTTGTTGAATAACTACTTATGAATAAGAAGATCAAATACTCCTTCGACTGGTCAAGCTTCTTTGGTTGAGAGACAGAAATGCCAACTCAGTTTAAGGGAAAAGGAAATGGCTGATTCGTAGGTGAAGCTCCCAGCTTTGAAGGACCAGTTCTGGGCATCAGAGCCGCCTGTGTTCATTCATCTCTCATCTCTGCGTGGCTCCCCTGGTTTCAGTGGGGACGATGGCCACTCTCAACTCCTGAATCGCCTCCTCTCAGCTCCACTTGACCTCAAAAAGATAGATTCTGGGTACAGAACCCCTGTAATCTCACTTACCCTCTTAGCCAGGCCTGTTAATAATGTAAAACTTCAGTACAGCCAAATCCAGCATCCTTAAAAAAATTTGTTTGGAACACCCTCTATTCATTCATAGAGTAGGAGTTGCAAAGATGGTGACACTTAAACTTTTTAGTAATTTAAAAGGCCCTGAAGTTGAAAGTCAGATGGTGCCCAGGGCAATTAGACAGCAATGGTTACTGAACAAAGAAGTTCCCTAAAATTTTGTTCCTGTCTGATGTGGCATCTCTCCCACTCCCAATACATGCACCCCAACCCGTCGGCTAGAGCCATCCGACATGCACATTCACCATTCCCGAAGCTCCAGGTGATGTGGGAGACGTCGGCTATCTGGGCGACCCCCTGAAGGTGTCCGATGCAAGCTCGCCATTGAGCTCCCAAGGCCCTCAGAGCTTTGTACCTGGGGATTTCAGGGTGTGGGTGGCCCTTCTCAGGCTGCCACCACCAGGGGCAGTATTTGCATCCTTAGGTAATTCTGCTCCAAGGACTGAGTTTAGATCGGAGAAGAACGAGTCATTGCTCCAGGCACTTTACTGAATGACTGCACAACCTGTATAATGAGGCAGAAATAGGGCAGTGATTATAATGATCCCATTTGACAGAGGAGGAAACTGAGGCTCAAAATAGCGAGTGCACACAGTTATCAAATAGCAGAGCTGGGCTCCAAAGCCAGGTGTTCTGACTCCAAATCCTGTAATCTTTCCACTCTCCAGTTATTTTCCGGGGGATGTAAGAGCCGCCAGAGGGTATGCCAAAAACATCTTTTTGGGGCAAATATTTTGGGAAATGTTGCAAACAATTTCTCCTTCTTGGAAAGCCACAGATTCTTTAGCCTCTTAAAGGCTCTAAGATGTCCTGCATGGAAGACACTGGATTGATTTTGTGTAATCTCATTTTTTGCCTAAATTTACTTGCACGTGTAACTTCTTCTCCTTTCCATGGTGACTGTATCTTGTGAAAAATACTTTGGGACTCACCGTCGTGTGCCCCACCTCCTGTGTCTACTCACTGTAACAACAGCTTCCCAAAGTTTGCACTTGTACGTGGCGATTTGTCGGAGGTGTGTCCCAGCTAATTTTATACGTTCAATGTCGCAAATGTCGCAGAGCCACTGAGACGCAGAGGGGATTCAAAATTACCGTGATTCTCACTCACTCACCTTTGGACAGTTTCTCGAGTGAAAGAGAAAGGCCTGGAGTCACAGCATTAGCCCTGGAAACTGCCCATGGCTCACAGCCTCTCTGTGCCTTAGCAACACCACGACCTATGTGAACACAGAGTGCTTATGGATTGTGACTCTCACAGTCATTCCTGTTTCCTGTTTGATGTGAACCAAGGATGACTTGAGAGGAAAGGTGCAAGGGACACTTCTTGCTATGTCTTCCCCGGGTTTCCAGCCCCTGTGGTTCCTGTGGAAGTATCAATTACAGGGCCTCCTACTGTGCCCACCACCTTGCCACTCATGGAACCTACCCCTCTGGATGTCGTAATTGGCCCAAGGGGTGGGCTGTTGGCCCAAAGACAGCCAATCAGATTCCTACCAAGAAGTCGGCTCTGTGGGCTCTGGGAGAAAACAACCTGTTGGATCATAAGCTTTGTGGACATAGGCTTGGCAGAGCCGTCTTTCTCATCCCATGGAGAAAGGCTTCTTTGAGGTTTAAGCCAACACACAGGAGGAAGCAGAGCTGAAAACTATAGCGAGAGGGATAGAAAACACAGCCAGGGTCTTGGTAACGTCACTTGGTCCCTGGATCCAGCTATGCCTGACACTGTCCCATTCTCAGTTTTCTCAATTATGTGAACCTCAATTATGTATTCCTCCTTTTGCTTAAGTTCATTGGGGCTGTGTTTCTAGTCATTAGCAACAACTAAGAAACTATTGATGTATTTGGAAATCTGTACCACCAAGATGGAATGTTATAAATGTGGAATTAACCGAGGTGAGGTGGGGTGTGGGGAGGAGAGCGAGAAATTAGGCCAGTGAGGCAGGGAGAGGTCAGGTCACTCTGAACCTCGCAGACCAAGCGCAGGTTCTGAGTGCTATTCTGAGCGCGGTGGGCAGCTTCCTGAGGGGTTCAAAGTAGGACAGCGAGCCAATGTGGCTCACGTTTCTAAAAGGTTATTCTAGTTGTCAGCTGTAGAATGGCTGGTGGAGGCAAACGTGGAAACCAGCTGAGAAGAAAGCTGTGGAGTCAGTGTAGGTGACAGGTATGGGGGGCGTGGACTAAGGTGAAGGGGGTGCAAGTGATGACAGCTGATCCTGGGGGGTTCACTGTGGGGCAGAGCTGAGCTGATGGACTGGACGAGAGATGCTATGGATGGGAGAATGAAGGGTGACTTGTGTAGTGGGTGTGCTTGGTGCCTCACCCAGATCCCCAGTGCTCCTGGGGCACCCTCCCCAGTGCCTGGGTGGGCGTGTCAGCCGCTCTCTGCTCAGGAGAAGCGCTCTGCCAGTGACCAGCTGACAGAAGGACACCAAAGGCGGGCTCCTTAACTTCTCAAGTTACAACTAACTCTGTGCCATAGTTCACCCTCCAGAACTCTGGGGGGACCTGGCTAAAGCTGGTCTCCCGCTGAGACCATGGCCTTGCCTAGCTGCCCTCCTCTACCTCCTCCTGAGAGCTCTTCCCCAGTGGTCACTGCACAGGGACTCCCAGCTAGGACCCGCTTTCCAGAGAACCCTATTGAAGACAGCATCTCTGTTTTCGGTCGGAGCTGCTGGGTGGGGGTGATGCCATCGGAGGTGGGGAAGATTAGGGTGGGAGAGGCGAGTCTAGAAAACAGAGTTTGATTTTGGTCATGGAATGGGAAATTGGGAAGTCTCTGTTTAATGTAAGTCCTGACCCGGTGGTCTCACTAGGAAGATGGCCTCAAGCGGGGCGGGTGAGAGGGGGTAGTGAGCTTGGATGGGGTAGGAGCTCAGGGAACAATGTAAGAGAGCAAGTGCTTGGTGATCACGGGAGAAAATGCTGCCCTGGGCACGAACTGATGCCACGCACACAGTGCGTCTCCTGCCTCTGAGCCTCAGTTTCTTCACCTGTGAGGGTCCCTCCATTCTTCTAGCCCTGACACCTTTCTCCACCTCCATCTTCTCCTTTCGGACCCCTTTGCTCCCCAATCCTGACCAGCTCCCCAAACAGTTTGGCTTGGACTTTCTCTTGACTGTGTCTGGGTTAGTGCTTCCACACACGAATTCACACTAAAGTGTTAATGACTAATAAAAGGTGGGCTTACATTTAAACATGCACATGGAACTTGTTCGGTATCTCCATATGAAGCACCAGCCAATGGCTCAAGACTTATGCCGGGTGATACTGTGAAAGACTCAGCGGGAAGGAAGGTAAAGCCCTTGCCCTCAGTCCTGGAATCCAGACTGGAGAGACCTCATTGAGCCCCCAGTGTGAGCCAGAGGCTTCCAGATGTTTTCTCTAACCCTTCATATTACAAGACAGATATTTTTCTCCGTTTACCAATAAGGAAGTAAGGAGGGAGATGAAAGCCCAGGACTGTGCGAGTGCACCGTATAAGTTAAGTGCTTTCCTCTGTGCCACGGGGCCCCCTCTTCCGTCTTTGTGCTCCTCCACGCAGGTGTGGCCTGCTTCTGCGCATGTCCATGCTGTGGCAAGAAGTGCCCTGGGAATGTCAGCTGATGTAGGACCTGGGAATCTGTACTTGAAAGATGATTCTGCAGGCAGACAGGTTTGGAAACCACTAGAAACGTGCACCTTTTTTTCTCCTGCATTCTAAGTCCATCCAGCAATGAGATTGCTTGGAGTTCAGCCATCCTGAGAAGGAACTTGGCTGTGTGGCCCTGAGCCAGTCACTTCCCCTCTCTGAGCTTGTGTCCCATCTGAAAAATAGAGGCAAGAATACCTGCCTATATGAAAAGGGGGAAACAAAATGAGGACTCTGTGTAGTGCCGGGTGTGAGCAGGCACTCAGCAACTTGTCATAGTCACCGGTGCTGTTGTTACTGCATATAAGTGGCCGTCTGATCCTGAAACGCAGGTCCCTCTGCCTCTCACATCGAAGGTAGCACCTCCCTGTTCAGGACACTCATCGTCAACCCCAGCTTCCAGCGTCGGCAGGGAACTCCTTTCCCCTTTGCCAGAGCCTCCTGAATACTCACTTCTTCCATGGGGCCGCCCAGTGCTGACCTCACCCTGGGCCCTATCAGCGGAGCCCTGGGCGGCATCGCTCCCACAGTCTCAGCTCCCCACACCCAGTGGGTGGGGCTGGGCAGGGGACTGGGCCCTGGTGTCTGGAGCCCAGGCAGCCAGAGTTGTCTGACCCGGGCACAGAGTGAGGAGCACACAGCCGTGCCTTGGGGGGCCTTGGGTGGGCCGCTGTCCTCTGTGAACGGGGAAGACAGCTCTCCCCTCACAGGGCTCTAGAGAGGAATGAGTGGGGCGGTGGCTAGAAAGTCCTCTGTCACAGGAGGTGTCATTGTCGGTTCCTTCCAGAAGCCCCGTGTCTCCCGGGGCTAAGGCTCAAGGCGGGAAGCGCCCTCCTGGCCTGGCACAGCGCAGGAGGTGTGATGGCAGGAGGCTGCTGTTCCTCAGGCAGAACGTTCTACCACATCTGTCTGTCTGTCTGTCCGTCCGTCTGTAATGCTCCAGCTGAACCTCAGACCACCCTGAAGGGCTCTGCTCACACACACTCAGGATCACAATCCGGGGGAAAGAATGGAGAGGGGGAAGAAGCCAGGGGTGGGGCAGAGAGCCCAGGAGGGCCACCCTCCCGGACCAGGTGCTGGGCTCTGATCGGAGCCAGGGGACAAGGAGCCCAGTGCCACGCAGCTCTCAAACCACTGGGGACTCAGTCCACCTGAACTCGTATGTGCTCACCCTGGTGACAGCAAGGCCATTCTGTATCAGCCCCTCTCCCTTGGCCTTCTCCAGTGCTACGACAATAACGCATCACTGTTACTACACAGAGCTTACTATTTGTTCGGCATGGTTCCGGGAGCGATGGATATTAATTCATTTACCCCTCACAGCAGCCCTATCGTACAGATGAGGAAACTAAGGCACAGAGAGGTTAAGTAACTTGCCCAGGGTCACACAGCTACTAAGCAGTAGAGCTGGGATAGACTCTTCAAGGGGAGCATCCTACCATCCCCCTCCTCTTCATCACTGAATGTTCCCACATGTCTCTCTCCCCACTATCTTTTCACTCCTCGGTCTGTCCCCTCACCTGCAAATAGTGGCAGTTTCCTTCCACATTATTAATCCCCTGCCAGACTGTCCCCAAGAGACCAAGAGGCCAGTGTCCAAGTACTGAAGCAGGACCTGACCCCTGTCAGTCCCTCCAGCTCAGCCTTGCCTCAGTCCAGACCCCGCCCAGTGGAATTTCTGGCCATTTCCCTATCGGGCCTGGCTGCTTCTCGCTGTGCCCCAGCCTGGAATGCCCCACTGCACCTACATGGAGGGCACTTACTTGTCTTTCGGTGGTCAGAGCAGGCGGCTGTGTTTTCACAGCAGCTAAAACCTGGGAGCATCTTCGATGCTCAGCAATAGGGGATGCGTTGAACCAGTGGGGGCAAATCCATGCATTATGATAGTAGACAGCCAGTAAGAACGCTCCCGTAGAATAAGTCCCCGGGATGGCCCAGACACGGGGCTGGAGCTGTATCGTATCCACTGCCCCATTTAATCCTCGAAGCTGCCCTGGGAGGGAGGCCCCACTCTCTCTCCTTGTTCAGATGCAGAAAGTGAGGCCCAGAGTGGCGGGCCAGGCTTCGGGCTTCACTGCTCATGCTCGCAAACTCTAAGCTACGCTTCCGATGTGGAAACGTCCATGGACATTGCATTGCGTGAACGTCAAAGCATGTTGCCAAATTATAATATAACCGGTGTGATCCCAATTACATCAGCAGAACTGCACATCTACGTGCACAAACAAATTGCCACATTTTATCTGTTTATTTCTGGGGGGGTGGGGGGAGCTCGTTTTTCTTCACTTCCTTCTGTTGCTCTGCATTTCTTTGTTTTGAACAATGAGTCCGCACCACTATTTAAGGCGGTTCTTACCTACCTGCCTCACTACGTGCTTTAAACCAGGGGTGTCCAACCTGCGGCCCACGGGCCACATGCAGTCCAGGATGGCTGTGAATGCAACTGAACACAAAATCATAAATTTACTTAATATATTACAAGTTTTTTTGTAATTACGAGTCATAATGTATTTAATGTGTAGCCCAAGACAACTCGTCTTCCAGTGTGGCCCAGAGATGACAAAAGTTTGGACACCCTTGCTTTAAACAGTCTCCAGGCCCTAACCACCTGATCTAGTGCAACCTTTCCTGCTCTCCTGGCCCACTCGGGTGGCTCTGCCTTGTATGTCTCCACCCACCTGTGGGCCCGGCAGAGCTGATGTTCTCTCCTCCCTCACAGCCCCGAGATATCTCAGGTCACTTGCTGTTACTGCCTTTCCCTCTGGCATTGCACTGAGGCTCCCAGCGAAGGTGCCCCCTCCCCCATACCTGCCTGACCCTCTTTGCCTCTCCAGCACCCCAGCAGGTTTGGTCCATGGTAAGCATCCACGTGTCTGCGAGGTGCCTTACAGAGTGACTACCGTGCTGAAGGACGACAGAATAGGTGGCTCCCAGGCCAGCCACTAGTGAGAGTCCCCATTCTGTACCGCAGGCTGCCAACCAGCATTCCCAGGGTGGGTGACACCCTGTCCAGATGAAAACCTCTGATTCGGCTGCCACTGAAGTATGACTTGATATCCTGTGTGCTCAAAGGACTCACTTCCCACCACTCCTTCCTGCCACGCCAGGCAGCCAAGACTATTCCCAGACAGAGGCAACAGGTGAACCCAGAGCTCTGGCTTGCTGTTAGGGTCCTACTATGCACACAGCTCTCACAAATGCACATGTCCGCCAAGACGCACACTCACAGACACAAGTATACATACATGGAGATACGTGTATACTCACATGTAGAAAATGTGCACACAGATTATGCACATGCAGAAAATGTATCCATATGTATAAGCACACACATGCACACAAAAACACGTGTGCATGCACAGAACTGTGGACACACAGCTATGCATGCCTACCACTAAGTGTGCACACAGAGACATACACACACACAAGCACGCCCCTCCAGAAAGATGTGTGCACGTGCTTGTCAGAAGAGGCAGAGAGGAAGCTGTGAGGACAGGGGCACATAGCACGTGGGCTCTGTCCCTGCTACTGCTGTGAATTTGTGGTGTGACCTTAGGAAAGATGCCGTTCATGCCGGACCTCAAGTCCCATAATTTTAAAATGTAGTCATTCCAATGAACCAAGTAAGTCAGCATCTGCAGGTCAAGCGGCTGAGTGCACCATAGCATTCTAGATCCGGAAGCTTCTTCTGTGATCTCATCCAATCCCCTCCCTATGAGAAGAGAGGGGACAGAGGTGAAATGACTTTTACCGGGTCCCACAGAGAGTCCACACAGATCAGAATCCAGGTCTCCCGCCCCGGGCAGGATTCCATCTGATTCACCACAGCACTTAGCAAGTGATTGAGGGTGTCTGCTCCAAGGTTCTTTACACGACTAATACCATATCCCTCTCCCTTTGCTTTTAACATGAATTCAGTGCTATGGACAAACTATCTACATCCTGCTGGAGCTGTGAAGACAGAAGACCTCAGGACTGTTGCATGAGCCAAATGCTGCTGGATCTCATTGGTCACCACAAATAATGGGCTGCCATTCCCAACAAAGCAGGCGGAAGTTGAGAGGTCTGGGTGCCTGAATGAAAAGCTGCCCTTCTATCCTGGCAAGCGGATGTCAAATGGTGAGTACTTTGCATGTCCTTTGTGCAAAGTAATAAGAAAACAGTCCCTCCCTTAGGAATTTTTTTGGGAAATAATTAAAGATCAGGGGAAAGATTTATCTGCGAAGAATGTTTGTCCTAAGTGTCATCTATTATAGCTAACATATAGATACAATTTAAATATGCAAATTTTTGGATACGTCTCTCTATGGGGGATAAATTATCCCACAGTCAGAATATCAGGAAATTTTTGATAAATCATTTCTCCCCAAAGACTGCTTAATTGCATGTGGAAATGACCACAGTGTCTTATGAAGTGGAAGGAGCCTGTTCGAAAGCTCTTCCAGGACAGGTGCCATAGCGTGGAGGTGAAAGGGTTGGATTCTAGAACTCAGTGGAAGTGCAGAAAACCCCACAGCATTTTCACTCTGAGTATTTCTGGATGGTGGGTGGGCATGGAGTTTATTTTTATTCCCTTCTCGGAGTTTCTCTGCTTTTCTTCGTTTGGCGCCGTGAGCATGCATCAGTTGTATGAGACAGGGCTGGCTCGCTCACCTTGCTACATGCTTTAAATAGACTCCAGGGCCCAGCCTACGCAACCTTTTTCTGCCCCCTCTGCCCACCCAGGTAGCTCTGCCTCCCTTGCCCCTTTCTGCCTGGAGGTGGGGGGGCTCTACCACTTAGCAGCTGTGTGACCTCAAGCAAGCTCTTAATCTCTCTGAGTCCCAGCCTCTCCATCTAGAACCGGGGCATAGTCGTAGCACATACATCGTGAGGTCATCAGAAGGACTCAAGAGTATGATGGATTTCATTGGCTTAGTGCAAAGCCTGGCACATTGCAAGCACTTGGGAAATCATAACATGTATATGTGTCTGCATATACACACACGTATGCACTTACACATAGGTGTATTTTATATATGCCTGTACACACGCAGACAGTTCGATGGTTTAATTTAGTTTTTGACTTTATGATGGTGCAAAAGCGACACGCATTCGGTAGAAACCGTACTCCGCGTTTTGAACTCTGATTTTTTCCTGGGCTACAGGTATGAGGTACAACTCTCCCTCGAGAATGGGCACTGGCTGTGTGCTGCAGCAGCCAGCCAGCCCCGCGACCACGGGGATGGACAAACAGCACTGTACCATGTGCTGTGTTGCCAGAGATTTTTGGAAAATGTGTTCTGAGGACATTAAAGATAGGCTAGGCTAAGCTACGGTTGGTTAAGTGCATTAGGCACATTTTCAACGTATGATATTTTCAACTTAAGATATTTTCAACTTGTAATGAGTTTATTGGGATATAGCCCCACTATGAGAAATATAAATATAATATATAGCCCATATGTTTATATATATATACACACACACATACTATTACACGAAATATTAGAGGAGCCTCTCTGGAGAATTTTTTACTTCTCTGGAAATTAGGGGAAACAAAATGTTATGGAAAAAGAAAGGAAAACGTCACCCCACTGCCACCGAGTCTGGCGCAGCAGGACCCCGGCAGCACAGGGCATCAGGACTGGAACCCAATCCCGCCCATGTCCAGACCAGTGCTCCTTCCTCTGGACCACGTGTGGGAGTGTGGACGTGGAGGGATGTCAGGGCCCAAGGACGATCACTGGGGGCCGGGGTCAGGAGAGCCCAGAATGCTGTGTGTAGAATGGGTGAATGAATGAATGAATCCCACTGACTATAAGGGAGACGGGGAGGGAGAAAGTTAATCTGGGTTGCTCTATTATATAGACAGGAAATCGAGGCTCTGAGTGGTAAAGGGACTTGTCTGAAGTCACTCAGCTGTCCTTGCCTGAGCTGGGATTTGAGCCCAGGCTGTTGATGCCTTTTCTGTCCAAATGATGAAGTCCCACAGAAAGGTGGCTTTGCCCACACAGAAAAGTGCAAGGACTCCAAGGGTGGGTCTGGCTGCTGTGAAGGCCCAGCTGCACAGCAGGAACTCGGAGATTGGTTGGTGAGTCCTTCGGCCCCCTGTCCCCAGGGCTGTTGGCTCCGATTGCAGATATAAAGATGTGGAAACTGCTGTCCCAGTGTGGCTTGCCTCCTGGTCGTCCTGCCGATGCAGGAGAGCCTCGTTCTCACAACCCTGCGGCTCTCATCTGCTTCTAATGGGTTCATTGTCTGCCTTGTTTTGTTGTCCCAAGTTCAGGCCACCTTGCTTTTGCCTGGTGAGTGACCTCTTTCAAAGGTGAACTGGCCTTTCTCTGCCTTTGACAATCAGTCCATTCAAAGATGGCTTGCACGTCCACAGGCAGGTCAATGTGGTCACGCAGGCAGACCTCACCACAGCCAGCAAACGAGTGTGCAGGGAGGTGTCCATGCACACCAACACCTGAGTGTGCCCTCCATGCAGGAGGAGGGCAGGGCGAGGATAGGGAGCTCAGGAGGATGGGGTGCTGCGGACCATGCCTGGGGACAGTCACGGTTACCTGTAGCCCTACCAGAAAGTGTGCTCAGTCACCAAGTAAGTTTGAGAAATCCCAGCTACATCATTCTTTACATTCAGCGTAGGCATTCACGTGATGAAGGCTCTGAGAAGACGTGCAGTAGGAAAAGTTTGTTGACTTGTAACAGAATTTCCCTCCCTTCCTTCCTTCCTTCCTTCCTTCCTTCCTTCCTTCCCTTCCCTTCCCTTCCCTTCCCTTCCCTTCCCTTCCCTTCCCTTTCCTTTCCTTCCTTCTTCTCATTCTTCCTTCAGCAAATGCTCAATGAGTTCCTAATATCCACCAGGGACTGTCCCAAGTTCTGGGGACACAGCAGTGAACAAAACAAATTAAGGCTCCCTGCTTCCCCTGGGGCTGACATTCCAGGAG
>VMDR010005654.1:0-50164 GCA_007922815.1 Macrotus californicus
ATGGAATGTGTTTTGTTAGAGGATGAGGAATGTTTTGAAATTAGAATAGAAAAATAGTAAAAATTAATTCCACGCAAAGTGAACCTATTCCCTTTCTTGTTTCCAGTCTGCTGCTAGCTTTTGAAGAGCTTATAGAGACAATAAATTATTCCCATACTTTTGTAGAGGTTCCTGGGGTTAAGAATTTTTAGTCTTTATTTTTCAGGAATTTTTCTTATACTTTCAGGCCTTTGGCTGCCACTCAAAAGTTCGAGAGGCTTAAAATCAAAAAAACAAGTTTCAGTGTTTCTTATTCTTCCTTTTCAGAATCAAACCCATGCCTGTGAGGCGGTACAACATTTGGTGACTATAGCCTTTCCAATCCAGGGCCGATCTGGGTGTGACATCAGTGCCAGAAGCTCAGTAGAAAATTTTCACTTTCTTATGGAAATGAAAGTAATTGACTGGCCCATTTTAAGTGTTTTTTACATGGTTCTACATTGCAGAAGAAAATGATAGGAAAAAAGTGCAGGAAAAAAGTAAAACAAGGGAAGGAAGTCCTGGAAGAAGTTGAAAAGACAGGGGCAGGGGAGATGGGAGGGTAGGATGTTGGAAAGGTGAGCCTCAGTGATGCTGTCTCCTGCTGGTTGGCATGCTGGTCCCAGTTAAGGGCTGTGGGATTTACTGTTGAAATGTGTTAAGCTTGATGCTTCTTCTGGTGTTGGAAGCCAGAAGAAACCATTTCACTGTGGTTTCTGACATGTAATGTATTCTCTCTGCTCTGGCAGAAACATCAGTGCTACGGTCAGGCAGCAATAGGCCCACTTTGGTGTGCGTCCCTGCAAGTGGCCAGCTTAGCCTGCAGAGCCACGGAAGCCCACCTGAACATCCACCTTTCACTTGAAGCCCCCAGCTTTGCTTTGAAGGGATTTCTGACTGAATAAGCAATTAGTCATCTGTGAATAGGGAATGTTCTCAGACTTGTGTGGAAGCAGTGTTGCCACCCAGATTTTCTGTTTCACTTCGTGTGGCTTCTGTTGTCGGCACTTGAAAGCAGTTTCTCCAGCTGACTGCGTTAAGTTGCCTTGAAATTGGACATTACTGGGGACTCTGGTAAATACATTTTGAAGAAAATTCACTTGGCATTGAGATGAGTGACTCCAGTAGGGATTTTCTTATGTACATATAAAAAAGGCCAACATGCAGTTATGCAAGGAATGCGTTCTTAGGTCATGTGTGTCTAGGAAAGCAAGCAAATAAACATCTCTGTATTCTGGAAGGGAGGCAACAGTTTATTGGTGTGCCGTAACTACCCTCCACTTTTGTGGATCTGTTTTGCAGGAAAGCTGTCATTTAGTGAAGTACTTAGAAAAAATTTTAGGTTCCTGCACCGTTTTATACTTAAATTGTCCTCAAGGAAGAACTTCTAATAATGGTAGATTCTTGCATGCGTGTTTTTGTATGTATACATGCATGCAAATATATACCCCACAGGACCCCTGAGACACTTATGCAGGGAAAAGTGGGAAAAGCCTGATTGATGCCTTTGGGTAGGACCCTGGAAAAGGTTCATAGAGAGACTGCTTTTCAACAAAAGCCCTGCAGTTCCTTGAGGCATTGAATAGCTATCGAATGCAAGCAGAGCTCAGCGGTTGCAGTAACTCTTTCCAACCTTCTAGTTACCAAAATACTGTAAGCGCATGGGGGCAGACAGTGTTCATTTGCTTCTGTGAGTAACCAAACCAGAGTATGTGTAAGTTTAGTAAAACCGAAGATGTTATTTTTTAAAAGTCTCAGATTTATGAGATTTTAAAATGATTTTCAGAAGGGAAAATATATTACACTTATGATGAAAAGCAGTAAATACAAGGGGAAAGGTCATCTGTTTATTCATTTGTACCACTGTGTTGTCATTTTTCCAAATAATTTCAATTGTAATCCCGGGTTAAAAGAAAAGTAGTAATCACTCATTAAAACAAGTTTTATCAGGCTGTTGGTAGCAGAGACACCTGATTCTAATTATCTTCAGCAAGGAGAAAATTAGTTCTTTTTGTTTTTTTAATAATATTTTCTTACAATTCTTTATTTAAAACATTGTTTATTGATTTATTTTTAGAGAGAAGGGAAGGACGGGAGAAAGAGAGGGAGAGAAACATTGATGTGCAAGAAATACTTGGATCTGTGCCTCTCACACACGCCCATCCCGGGACCTGGCCTGCAACCCAGGCATGTGCCCTGAACGGGAATCAAACCAGTGTCCTTTGAGTTCACAGGCTGGCACTCAGTCCACCGAGCCACACCAGCTAGGGCCGAGAAAATTAATTCTTTCATATAACAAGCTAAACCAGAGATAGGGAATGCTCCGATGTGACAGCTTGGACCTATGGCTTCTCTGGGACTCTTCTGCCGTAGACATTTAGCAAACCAGCCACAGGGTTTCTAGCTCCATATTCAGATGCGGCAAATGTAGGTCTCTTTTTTCAGGTCTTTCCTTCTTGGGAGCAAGTCAGAATTCCCCAAAGTCCCTCCAACACATAGTTCACCTCCAGAGTTAGTGTTTAGTCCTTCCTGGAGTCTCTGAGTCAGACTTGTTTTGAAAGGTCAGCTCACTCCTCTGGCAAAGGGACCCAGACCCTGGTCACAGTGATGGTCCCATTCAGGATTCAGGATTCACGCCTGAACTGAGGGCAGAGCCACCGACCATCCCTTGAACTGTGTGAGGGAGGGACAGTTGCCCTAACAGGATTGGGGCTTTGTTAGCAAGGTAAAGGGGAGTGGATGTTGGGTAGGCAACCAGCAGTATCTGCTCTTGTAAACAGAAAATGATGGAAAAGAATGGGTTTTTGAAAAACACTATGAAAAATGTCTATTACATGAAACTTTGGGTTTTCTAGGTTACTTAAAAAATACTCTTTTGTAAACAGGATAGATTTTGCAAAAAAAAAAATTTTTTTTTAACACAACAATTATTCAGGAATTTTTATGTAGCATCTAGCATAGGGTCGGGATTGAATATCATTTGTCTCCATCACCAAGAACAATGGAGTTCTATGTCCATAGCTAACAATTATCTTTGATCTTTTAAGTACAACTGCTGCCATCCTTGCAAAATCTTATGAACTAATATCCTGACGAATGCAAGTATTTTCACGTGCACCAGCTTTTGAAAAAGTACCTGGTATTTGTACTTTGAAGAGCGTTTGGCAGTTAAGATTAGTAAACGAGGAAGATGCTGCGATGTCTTCAAAGACTTCCATAGCATGCGGATTTTTGGCAGATGCCTTGGGGTCTCTTAGCATCCTCACTACAATAATGGTTACAGCTCTCCTTCGTTCATCACCCTCAGGCTCAGGCTCCATGTTCAATGGGTAGTTTGTTCTTTTCATTTTTTAAGGAGGAAACCTAAGTTGGCCCACGCTTCCCATTCTACAAGTGAGACAGGTGAGAGTCGAAACCAGGTCTGTCTGTTCTGAAGCCCATGTTTCTGATACATGCCATACTTCTTCGAAAGAAGAAAGATGAGAAAGCAACAGTTTTGCCCTCTATTGATGGAAAAGTGCCCGATCGGACCCTTCAGCACATGAGTCACTATGCTCCAAAGTGACTTTTGGCTGCTGTGTAGCACAAAAATGATACAATTTCCAGTGCACAGATATTGAAGGACGTTTTCTCTCGCCCTGCCCTCCAGTGTATTCTCCCCATAGCTGTCAGTTATCCCGTTCAGGCACAAGGCCCGCTGTGTTACTGCTCTGCTGAGAGCCGTCTGGCAGATTCCTGTCTCACCTTGGGTAGAAGCTAAAGTCGTAGAAGACCTGCTGGTCCTCTGCCTGCCCTTTTCCTGCTTCCCTCCATTCTCTGACCCCATCTCCTCTTCTCTTTCTGGACTCTGTTCCTTGCTCCATCTCCTTGATGTTTCCTGAACCCACAGCCTCCCTTCCATTTCTGGGACTTTGCCCTTGAGGTTGGTTTGTTCCAGGCAGTTAGCTCCTCCACCTGGAATCTGCACAGCTTATTGCCTTCCCTCTTGCAAACCTCACGTCGTCTGCCTGAGGACTTGTCTCACCATTACTCCCCGTGGCACTTCCAAGTCTGTCTTTTTCTTGTACTTCTTCCTAGGAGTTTTCAGCACCGTTTTAGGTCCTGTACACTTATTTGCCTGAAGTCAGTCTCTGGCTTCTGCTAGATGCTCCACGAGAGGTTTTGGGCATTACTAGACCCCAAGTATTGAGAATGGAGGCAGGCCTAATGTAGAAGCTCAGTAAATATTGTTGGCTGAATGAGTGAGGGAATGACTCCTTCACAGATAGAGAGAGCCCTGACGGTGGTCAAGGAGGCGACGTCCTGAGAGAGAGTCACAGGACATGGCGTTCCTCAACCGGAAGAGCTCTGTTAGCTGTTTTTACCCTGTTAATGGTGTCCAGTCCTTTTTTCCCACCAAGAGTGAATCAGGGTGTCTTGTTTTGTTTAGCATGTTTTGCTCTGATGTCCCTCCAAACATGGGACCTTGGCATACTTCTCAGTTGCAAGAAAAGTTTTTCAGCCTTCTTGCCGTCAAGCAGTTTAGAAGTCCTGGAGGCAGTCCCCAGTAGTTTCATGTGCCAGTGACTCAGCAGACCCAGAGAGACACTCAAGATAATATTGACATTTTGTAGTTTGTGTGGTGCTGCTTGTAGATGATAAGCCAAATGAAGGCAGAGCTTCATATGGAATTAGTATTGTCTTTGCTACCCCATAGCACGATGACAGGCAAAGAAGAGAAAACTAAGTCAGTACCTCAAGGAAAGGAAAATGAGTGGGCAGACTGAAGATGCATGTGGCAATGGCAGTAGCCAGCTTTGAGGGACTAGACCTCTGTACCTCTGGTATCTCGAATAGTTTTCATCATTTAAAAAAAATTTCTTTGTAGATATGCCAGGTACTTTAATAAGTGCTAGGAATACAGTGACACACAGCAGAGTAAGATCCCTGTTCTCCTGGGACTTCCAAACAAGTAGGGAAAACATTTTAACCAGTGCACACACAGAGATAGATAACTAAAGAACCATGATTAAAACTCTGAAGAGCAAAATTAGGCCGCGTGAGAGGAAGTAATGGTGGGAGGGGCCAGGGTGGACCTCTCCTAGGAACTTACCCTGAAGGTCTGACCTGTGACTAGGTGTGGGAGTCCTGCCTGGACTAGCAGCAGACACGGTGAGCCTTGGATGTCAAGTCCAGATCTCTGCAGCAGGGCACACCATACTGGGAAGTTCAGTGAGATTCAAAGGTTACTTAGAAAGAGAATGGCTGTTTATATTAGGCTAATAGTGTTGCTTGGAGTAACAGGATTCTGTTCCGTGGAGAGTGTGCGCCCAAGCAGCAGGTGTGACCAGGAGTTCCAGGCGGGGCGTGGTGCTGTAATCTGCACGGCTGGAGAACAAGCAAACACTGCGGTGGGACTTTAAACTGTGGCAGTGCTAGGAAATAGCAGCAGTAGTCAAGGTGGCTTTTGCCTTTTGGTTAAGGAGTTTTTGAGCTTCAAATTTAAAGGCGATATAAAGTCAAACTGTTCCAGAAAAAAAAATAGGAAAAAAGTCTTCATGTTCATGCCCTACTAAGAAGATCAGAGTGCATTTAAATTTGAATTGAATGACAGCTGGTTTTAAAAAATCCTACTTGCACTAATCTAAGCAGCACCCAGTCATAGCAACCCCTTGTACTTGGTGATAGTTGGGAATATTTTAAATGCCATACAATTATCCTTTACTCTGTGGAACGTGAGTTTCTGCAAAAATGTCTGCTCACCATTAATTTCTTTCTCTTCTTTCTTTATGTAATGTGATCTAGGTTTCCATAGGAAAAAAAACAAATGAAAACAAAACTCCATAGGCTCTTTTGAAAACCATTTTGGAGCAAGTAGTGTATGTCCATGCTGTAGAATTGCCATTTCTCTGCCATGGCATTGGGATGCTCAAATGGTACTTCACTTTAAGTTTGCAGTTTTCTGCCTTTTCCCCTCAGCTGTTAAATATGCGGCTGTGTTAGAGGATTGCTCTGTCATTGCCCTGGGAACTTGTCCCTTTGTCAATTCCAGCGATAAACCAAGTAGTTTCTCTCCCTGGCTTTGCTCTGTGCCCTTTAAGGCAGAGTCTCTCCAAGTGTGGAAGGAACCCCTGCTTCAGAGCACCTGCACCAGAATCCCTGGGATGCTTCTGCTAAAGCTTCAGGTTTCTGGGCCCAAGCCCAGATCTTCTGAATGCAAATCTCTAGGGTCCAGATAGGGATCAGCATCCCAGGTCAGTTCCCACATATCTCAGGACTGCATACTTACCATGATTTCAATTGCACATTATTGTGATGATTGTGAAGTTTGAGCAAGTCCACCTTAGGCCTCTAGCTTATTCTTATTCATCAATATGTAAAAAAGTTATTCACAGCAGGCTTTTTAAAAAATTTTGACCTATTTCTTTTCAGAATAGGCTGATCATTTACCTGTTTGATCTCCCTGGGTCAAGTTTTAGAGATGTTATATGAAGGGAATTTTTTTTTCATGATGTTTAAAAAAGATATTCAAGACAAGGCATATGAATTTTTAAAAGAGTTCTAAGGAAAATAAAAATAAAATGAATTTATCATTTTAGAAATCTTATATTTTCCAAGGAGTCGGTTAGTTATTTCATCAGCTCCGTAAGGCATTTCAGAATAATCACAATTCTACACGTACTTCACCTGAGATTGAGCAGCTTCCTGTTCTTTCTTTGCTGGGATGCCGATCACTCCGTCGAGCTGCTGCTTTTGCTTTTTTCCCTTCAAAATTCTATCTGCATATACAGCAGTGATCCAGTATGTCTTCTGAGGGGAGGGAAATAGTCACTGGATGAAAAGATAAAAGGTAGCTCTTTTATTTCTGTACCCCCTGATGCTGAGCAAAATGACTGATGTGAACAGGATCCCGTCTACCCTGCTGTCCCTGACGTGTCTTCCCAGGAACGGATCTCCCCCACTGAGAGAGTGGAATAGAGTCACCGAGTTTGGAGGGGGCCAAAGCCACATGGCAGTGATGCTGATTTTACACACGTAAGACTCTAATGAACACATTTGCTGGGTTTCCATAAAGTGTAAGAAAATGAGCACAGGCTAGCTGCCCACAGAACAGCTAGATCCAGTACACAGGCAGGAGGGCCTTGAGAGGGCAAGCAGAGAACACAGCCAGCAGCAGTGCGGAGTGAGGAAAACAGCTCTTTAGAGAGGCCCAAGGCCACACCGGTTCTCTCGGGGTCCACTGGAGCAGGCTACGGAGATAATCTGAGGCTACCCAAGGAAGAATTTGGGAGGGAAAAGCAGCCACATCCACACATTCCCTTCGATTTTTAGCAGTATGAACAGGCTACTAACAGTTTGGCCTTCTTATATAAGACCCTTTAAAAAAATGCAGTTGCTGTCTATGAAAATAGGATGTTGATATTCAGCCCTCCGTAAGTGTGTACTGTGTAAATGCTGTTACTTTATGTGAGTTCATGCTATTACATGGAATTAGCTGCTGAATTCCAAACAAAATGCCTGTTACTGTGTAGGAAGTGTCTGCACAGCCCATCAGTCTTTTCTACATCAGCACAGTGGAGGGCTGGGCAGTGTAAGTATTTGAAGGGTTCAAGCATTGGTATGTCACATAGGTTTCGATTAGAGGCCCATGCATGTATTTTCTTAGCTACGCTTCTAAAAACATTTGTCTTATTAACACTTGCATTGGTTTTGACTTTTTCTTTTTCTCCCAACAACGCAGAATCAAACACTGAATCCTGGTAGAGGATTCATTAATGGCAATAGGTTTTTCACTACTCTGCAATGAATATTTAATGACATTTTTGTTTTCTGTAAATACCTTGGCAAAAGCTTTTCAGTAAGTTCACATTACTTCTCAGAAAATTCTAGTGTTTGTATATAATAACTTGAAGGCATAGCTATTATAGTCTTCCCTTTCTCCCATGTCATATATGTCTGCCTCTTACGTTTTGCCAATTGCAGGAGAAGATGTAGTTTCCCAGGGAGAAATTCCTGTGGTAGGGTTTCAGTAGCCCGGAATTCCAGGACCAGAACTGACTGGTCTTCACCTGCCCAGTGCCTAGATAAGAGGATTCACTTCTGTGTGTCAGCAGTCAGGTGGTTCCCTGCTTCTTTAAACAGTGAGTGTCACAGGTGGCATCTGAACCCACTTCCCCTAATGAGGACCAGAGTCACTTCCCTTTCCTAAAACTTTTTCTGAGAATAGTGACACTGCTTTGCTGAAAATGTTCTGTAACAAAGACCTTCTGCAAGCGCATAGGCAAACACGATGGGTGTGTGTGGAATGCTATGAGTGATGGCAGCCACGTTGCAGAGGCTGTGACATCTTCCTGTGCCCGGAGTGAACAGTAGGTTCATGAGTCGTCAGCCTGGGATGGAGCAGATGTGGCCCAGCTTCCAGGAGGCCACACACAGAAGGGTAACACGCTCCTCAAACACGGCCCCGTCAGTTTGTTAGGGTCATACTCCCATTGGGTGTCATCGCACGAATGGAAGGTTAGGCAGTTAAACTAGCCATACGGAAGTGATCTGGGTTTGTAATCAAGGTAAAATTGAGCAGCAGAGTGAGAATCCAGCAGCCTTCTGGTTTCTGTGCTGTGGGAGAAGGGGTTCTGGAGCAATGATGTAGGCTTGGTTAATAAGTTCTTGAGAAGTACCTAATAGCTTTCCTGAAGATAGGGACACGAAGTAACCATGAGATATGAGAATTAGCTAAGGGATAGCTGTTTTCAAACCACTTCAATCCACTGGACTTCTGGTTGGCTGGAAAACAGAACATACAACCTGGGGTGGACAGCCAGCCATGAAATGATCTGATTCGCAGTAAATGTTGCTTTTGTGCCTCCGCCTTCATACCTGCTTCACTCTGACTTGTCCTGGGGTACTGGAGCTCTCTTTACCACCTGCTACCAAGGCTCCTGGCTGTGCCTCCCGGTAGGACAGGGTTTTGTCAATTGCTTCCTACAGAGAAAGTGCTCAGAAGTGTATGTTGAAGGGAATTTCCAAAACAGTTGAAAATCACCTTCATAAACAAAAGGACTGATTTTTGCACGCCCTCCCCCCCCAAAGGGAGGTGTAACTGACATGCAGCATTGCGTTAGTTTCAGGTGGATGGCACAGTGCTGCAGTGCTTGTATCCAGCATTGTAGGCCAAGCTCTGTGGGGGGTCTGGTCAACATCAGTCAGCATGCATAGCTACAGGAGTTTTTTTCTTGTGACGAGAACTTTGAAGATCTGTTTTCTTAAGCAGCTTTCAAATACACAGAACAGTGTTATTGTCATTCTGTACATTACATCCCCATTACTTATTTTATAAACGGAAGTTTATACCTTTTCACTCCCTTCTCCCATTTCACCCACCCTGTATCTATGAGCTTTTTTTTTAAATTCTTTTTTTAAGATTCCACATATAAATGACATCATACGTGTTTGTCTTTTTCTGTTTGACTTATTTCACTTAGCATAATGCTTTCAAGGTCCATCCATGTTGCAAATGGCAAGATTTTATTCTTTTTTATGGTTGAATAATATTTTATATATTTGTATATGGAGGTATATATATATATATATATATATATAATTTTTTCTTTATCCATATATTGGCTATTGTAAATAATGCTGAGAATGAATATGGGAGGAGGCATATACCTTTTTGAGTTAGTGTTTCGGTTTTCTTTGGATAAATACCCAGAGGGGCACTTGCTGGACCATATGGTAGTTCTATTTTTAGTTTTTGGAGGACCCACCATACTGTTTCCCATGATGGTTGCACCAGTTTACCACCCTATCAGCAGTGCATAGAAATTCCATTTCTCCACATCCTTGCCTACACTTACTTCTGGTCTTCGTGATAGTTGCTCTCTTGTTCCTAGTGGTTCTGATGTGCATTTATTTCCCTGCTGTTAGCGATGTTGAGCTTCTTTTCACATATCTGTTGGTCTTCTGTGTCTTCTTTGGAAAATGTTTTTTAGATTCTCTGCCCATTTTTAAATTGTACTTTTTTTTGTTACTGATTTCTGTGTCCCTTCCCTTCTTTTGATGGTTAAAAGAGAGCGTTTTAAATACCTTTTTTCTTCTCTCTTGACTGACTAAGGGAAATAGTGTTGTATGGCAGAATATTGGCAGTGAGTAGAAATACAAAGCAGATTTAAGACTAACCTTATGAAGAAACAGTGAAAGGCCAATGACATAATGCAAGAAAAGGCTTACCAATCATGTTACATACTAATACAATTAAATAAATACGGAAAATATGTGCATGTAGATAGATGGTGGTCCACATCCGTCCTAACATCTCACCACTCACTTTCAAATAGGAGCTATTTTTGTAAGCATAGAGGAGTCTAGTAATATTTTGGCTAGAAATAATTTTCAGTTTCCATCACTGCTATAGCATGGATTCAGCAGGTGCAAACAAAGTAAAAGAACGGAATGTTTAGATTTCAGAGAGTAAAATCTATATAACTGTGAGGGCTGTATCTCGAAATGTCTACGTGGCTTTGGGGAAGCAGTTTTGTGATGCTGTGTTTCTATGCATGGTTCTTACACATACAACAGCGTGTGGGGGTGGTCATCATCCAGAGTTCTAGCATTCATAATTTCGTAATCGACTTACAGAGTGGTCCATACAAAGCCTTTCACTTTTGTTGAAACCCCTAAATTTGGATAAATTATAAATTATGGATTTTCATTATTTTTTACTAGTAGTGTCTTTTGTAATGACTTCTTAATTGTCTACAGTATGGTTTACGTTGCTCCTAAAACATCTTAATGTACAAAGGTCTAGTTCAGAATTATAATCAAAGAAGGAGCCTTTAAAAGATATCTTCCAAGAAGTCTAATTATAAGAGATTTCTGTAGTAATGTTATCTTTGACCAATTTTTTGTCCTACTATTGCATTTCATACATTTTGTTCTTTAGTTTTACGACTAGATTCTTAATAATACCTACCTGTCACTCCATTCTTCTATTGCTTCCTAGGACCTGGATAAATACAGCTTGATGCCCCGTCTTCATTTATTAAAGCTAATTTGAGAGAGAGTTGAGCCTGGATATGTAGCTGCTAAGCACTGATTTGTAAGCACCAGGGACTGTCCTGGTTGTGTTATACACATTGTCTTGTTCACCCTCACAGGACCTCTCCAACAAAAGTGGTGCTGCTCCTGTTTAAACACCTGGACTCAGAGGTTCAGAGGGCTTCAGTAACTCTCCCAAGGCCCACAAGGAGAGCAGTTTATCCATCCAGGATTGAAACCCAACTTTGTATTACTCCCAAACCCTTGCTCTACTGCGCAACATTGCTTCTCCTGTGACTTTAGCTGTTTCAGAAATCAGTTTATCTTGGAACAAGCAGTTTACTCTCTGTTAGGTATTATAACCAATTCTCTGTGTTGTAACACTGCCAGGTAAATAATTTATATGTGTTTTTGTTTACATGTTGTTGCTGTTATTTTTTAAGCACATAAACAATAACAAAAGTCAGGTAGCCAAGAAGCTAAATAACACAGCCAGCCTGCACATAGGGAAAAAAAAGAAAAAGTAGTCCTCCTGGGGGGCTCATCTCTTCACCTGGTGTCATCTCACCCCTTGGGCAGATGCCTTGGGACATTGGGGCCACAAGGGTGCTTTTTATTGGCTTAATCGTTTAGCTCAATAACTGTTCCCTTGTGCTTTTGCAGTAATGTGCATTTCTTTATTAGAAAGGGTTGAACACTATACTATTGAGGTCATAAAGTGCAGTTTTGATAAAAAAAAAACACATAGACATAAATACTGACTAGAACTGGCGGGTGATCATATGGTCATTTCATATACTTTTTTTTTTTACAAATGTGAACATTAAAATAAAGTGGTATAGTTTTGAGCATTTAATGGCATCTAAGAAAAGAAAACCCATTTGACTGACAGGTTTGGCCAGGTTCACTGATACTTGATTCTATTTCCTTCTCTGGGCGTTGAGCACTGCTGTTGGACCTGCAGGAAGTAATATGTGCGTGATCATAATGTCAGTGTTGCTAAGTAGTTTGTCTGTTAATCTCTGCACAAGACAAGGAAGATGTAATTACAACCATAGAGAAACAAACCAAAGCCTAAAAGCCTGGCAGTGCAGAAAGCGGGGAGGAGCTGACAGCAGTCCGAGGCTGCGTGGCAGGAGGGGAAGGGGCGATAGAGGGCAATGTCGGGATGCTGATTTCCTTCTCTCATGTGGTGGGCTGTCAGGAAGGACTGCGTAATGCTGTTGAAACAAGAAACAGAGCTGCCCAATTGAGGAACTAAATACAGCATAATCCAAAACACTGGGGAAGAATTAGAGGCGAAGGAAGTGCGAATGAGTTAAATAGGACGCAGGCAGGCAGTCACTCAATAGATTCTCTCTGAGGCCTGATGAATCAAGAAGAGATACATTCCTGTTATTTGGTTAAACTGGTAAGCACCCAAGGATGTAAAAACAGTAACAACGGAAGAGAGTAGAAATGGGGAATATAGGCTACTTACTCCTTATTATCATCTCTTTTGTTTGGGAAAATTTAAATGCACACACGTTATTTTTAAAGTAACGTAAGAAAAAAGAATTTCAACAGTGGTGGGTATACAGTGACAGGAATAACTTTCCATGTGTGCCTGGCCAGCAGGTACCACTGTTGCCAGCGGCATAGCACCCTAGTTTCCAGAGAATCAGGACAGTAGTAAATTGGGGTAAATAACTGACATCCACAATCCCAGTCAAATCTTCAACTTTCTTGGTTGGATCCTGGTCAGAACGTGGCCCTACACCTACCACTCTTCCTGAAAAGTGCAAATTGAATGGCTCTCCTGACCTGAGCCTGCCCAGAAAGCCTGCGTCTGGGCTCACTGATGCCGCAGGATCCTGCTTCTAGGATGCTGTAGCTGTTCTGGAGAAGAGATAGATGCTGGATGCCTGTGTTGTTTGTTTTCTCTGGTCTGAGGAGTGGCTGAGCTTCAGGGCACCGACTTCCTTCCAGGAACTTCCTGCAAGGGGAAATTTGGACTTTCCGTGTGAACACTCCAAATGCCCCTGGACTGAACAATGGCTGCAACAGTTGTTTTTCAAGAAGGGGCTTGGTTTTGGTTTGAGCTTGAGAAGAGTAGATTGTTGTGTTCATGGCGCCTCCAGGTGGGTGGTCAAGGAAAGACATCTTGGTGAGTGAGGTTGGAGCCCCAGGAGAATGGAGACTGGATTGTGCCATCTTTGCTTTTAGCCTTAGCCCGTGTGGCTCCAGGACGGCAGTTTGGTGATGGAGTTTGGGTGGGGAACGGAGGCCAGGAAGGGGCTGGAAAAGGAACTTACTGAGTTAGTGCCAACATCTCAAGGATGTATCCTGGCTTAGTAGGTTTTGTAAATAGATGCCTTTATCCTTTTTGCCCCTCCCTCGCCAAATTTCTGACTAATCTCATCTTATAAAATAAAGGTGATAAAAGGGGTACTCTGAGGTTCCCCCAGCAGCTAGAAAATTCTGCCTAATATTTGTAGTTGAGGACTTCCTTATCAGGAACTGATTTCTTGTTGATTTAGGCCAGGGCTGCAAAGTCGAATGCCATGGCAGTTTAGGCAGGAGGGTGGTTTTCAATGAGTGGCACCCTTTGGCTGGGGACTCTGGCAGACTAAAATCCCTGGCCCATCGAAGTTGTTGCTCAGCCTCAGATGTTTCCCTGTACGGAGAGCAGGCTTAAAGGATTGCCAGAGTTTCCAATTTTTCAAGAAAAACAAGAAATCTGGATTTTATGTGAAATCTTTTGGATTTTAAATGTTGCCAACTACTAAAAAATTTTAAAACTACTGTCTAGACTTTAAAAATAAAATAAGCCTGCTGAGTGGATACCACCCTCTACTCCCACCTCCCATTTAGGACTGACTTCTGTCTCCCAATTTTGTTTTTCTGTTTTGGTTGATGAAAAATGAGCTGAACATCTACTGGGCACTTATTTATGTTCCACTTTGTCCCCAAAACATTTTAGAGATGATAATGTAATATAATATAATATAAATTAGAAGTAGGTGGTCACTCATAGGACAATTGTGTGGCTTCACTGGCTTGTCTCACTGCAGTCTCTGGTTCCCTGTCAGCATTCCATTAACATGACAAATTAGAGAAATTGCTGGCAGGAAGAAGTTAATTGTCAAAATGATTAAATGTGGCTAAGATTTATTTACAAGGCTTAAATGTTTTTGTTCGTTTGCCACAATAAAAATATTTATTCCACTGTATTCTGTAACCATAGTTTTAAGTAGTTATGTACAAAGTATTTTGCAAGGTTTTATAGGATGGCCCCTGCTCTCAGGAAACTTGCATTTTGGTTAACGAGATAAATAGGTGCAGGACAGTGTGCACCAAGGGCCATCCAGATAGGCTGTAGCCATTCAGAGAGGGGTTGTCACAATGGGCGGATACCAAAGTAAGATTTCACAGGTAATGGTCAACTTTATTGTTTTCGGGATAGAATTGTGTAGTGTGAGTAATTGCAAACACTATATGGAAATATTTTCAGCTATTTAACAAACTACAAAGATTTAACAACAATTAGCCATGCTTTGCAATTTATATTAATTAAACTTTATCACTGGTAATTTAGGTTGGGCTATCGTATGCATATTTTCTCATCACACAGAGTGCTCTTAGCTGGCTGGCCTGGGAGTATACAGAGAGATGGAGTGCTGGGTTAGCAGGCGTGGTACCAGGCAGCCTTGCACTTCGATGGAAAGTTCAGGCCCTGGAGCAGACCCCCTGAGCTCACCCATTAGCAGTCCTTGTGGCCTTCGGGAAGTTAGTTGGCTTCTCTATGTATGCCTCAGTTTTGTCGTTGATAAATTGGGGTTTGACTCTACTGGTGTCCGTGTTATAAGCCTTGCTACAAAGATTCCATGAGTACCCTTGAAGTCCTAGGAACAGTGTCTGGCAAAGAGTAAGCACACATGTGTTCATTATTAGCATTGGTCCTTCTTAGAACCATCAGTGTTACAATTTAAAGGGCTGCTGTCTGATCAGGGTTGGGCATTGAGCCTGTTAGTTCAGCCTGTTAGTTTCAGAACAGAATACAGCTGACCGTGGCCATGGGGATAGAAGCTCATGACTTAAGCCCCTCTGGACCTCATTAGCTTTGTGGCCTTGGAAAAGGAGGGGGGAGTTGGAAGGGTCCGACCCAGACATTGAAAGCCTAGTCCCAGTCTCAGCTGCAGCTCGTTTGCTCTCTGATAGAGGGCAAGTTCTCCAGTCTCGTACGATGTCTGTAAAACAGGCCTTACCTCACGCCTTGTTCTTCCTGAATGCTGAATTTTCATCCACTTAGAAAGCCCTTGAGGGAGATAATATTCAGGAAATAGATGGGTAAGTTATTCTCTAAAATGATTGAGAAATTAAGTGAGATGTAAATGTAACCACAAAATATTATTGATTTGATTTCAGGTTTTCACAGGAGTCCAAATCCATAGTATTCATCATGTGAGAAGATTAAATTTTGACCATGTTATCTGTATTAGCCCTTTAAATAAAGTCTTTCATTTATTGCTCAGTTTCTGTGTTTCCTGGATATCTTTAGTATTGAGCATGGAGACCCAGAAAATGCATCCTCACTAGGTTCCCCCCGCTTTTCATCAAAGAATTGACTTGAATCTCAGTGTGCTCTTGAACCCTTCCTAAGGAAGTGCGGTTCTCTATGCTGGCAGCTGTCTCTCCTGCATACACATCTGGGTTCAGAGGCCTTGGGGGAGTTGCTCTGGTGTGAGGCTCACATGGAGATAAAGCCACACACTGGCTGCATATCCCAGAATCCACGCCAGCGTCTGGGGGGGCTCAGGCAGGGCGAGGAGAGCCACTTGCTGCAGAGCCAGGCTGTCGGCCCACGTCTGCCTGAAAATGCGTGGATGGTGTCATGACGTCTTTTGAAGTTCATGTTTTCCTTAAAGAAAAAATTTTAGCTATTCTCACCCATTTATCCTTCAGATGAAATTTAGAATCGTTTTGTCAGCTTCTTAAAAAAAATCCCCTTGGTATTTTAAATGCAATTGAGCTAAATGTATAGACTAATTTAGGGAAAATTTGCACTTTTACAATCTAGGAACGTGGTGTGCCTTTTTTGCCCCCCCCCCCCTTTTTTTTAAGAAATGCCCTCTCATTCTCTTACCTCAGTAAGTGAAATATTTTACTTTTGTTTATGTAGGTCCTACACGCTTCCTGTTAAGTTTATTTCTAGACGTTTTATATGTTGTTTTTGATTGCTGTAGTGAATAGACTATTCTTAAATTATATCTTCTAACTGCTGATTATAGAAAAGCTGTGGATTTTTGTACATACATGAGTGGGCTCATGCAGCCTATTTCCTGAATTTCCTGAAAATGGGAACTGATGTCGCCTGCATTTATACTATTTATGAACATAGGAAAAAAGAGTATGAGAAACTTATATTTTCATTTTATTTTCTGTTATGCTCTGAAATGCACCCTGGGTCTCTATTTTTATTCATTGTTGTATCCCTAGCACCTACCTCAGGACTTACCATGGTGCGTACTAGATTAACGTTTGTGGAATATTTAACTTTCTTAAATCTATTATAGAATTTTTCAGTTGTTTCTCTTGTCTTTTTAAAGAAAAGAATTATATAATCCCTAAAGAATATTTTTTATTTCCTTTGTATTATTTGTTTCTTTCCTTAATATTTTGGCTGGAACTTCTGTTCAGTGATATTCATCATTGCAGGAGTTCTTGTTTTGGTCTTGAATTTAATGGAAATACCTTTAGTGCTTAACTGTTGGGAGTTTGAGAAAGATTTTTTAAAAATGCATTAAAGAAAGGTACTTTATTCCCTGTTTGCTAGAATTATTTTGTTTTAATATCAGGATTAGAGTCAGTACATATGGATTGAGACGATGATTTGATTGTCCCACTTTGACTTATGCGATAACTTATTTCTCTGTATAGTCTCATACTACAGTGTGTAAAGGTGTCATTTACCTTTAACTATCACAGATGAGTTTATAAAGCAGGAAGGGAAATCATCTGCTGGTTATTTAGCCCATGACCATAGGAGGGTTCATCTCCTTGACTGGAGTGCACGAGGAAGAACTCCAGCTGTGTGGGCCCCACGGTGAGCCTGGTTAATCTCACTGCCTGTGTGGCTGTCAGGAGAAGCCTTGGGCATCCTGTTGGGCTTCCGAGGCTCCCAGACTGGCTCCCAGTCCCACCCTCCTGTCCTTCTACCTGGTCAAGGCTGTGAGCCAGCATCTGTTGTATCTGCCTTGCCACAGATTGTCTTTGGGAATATCAGAAGAAAAAGCTAAACCCTTAGAGCAGCACTTTAAAAACTCTGTGTGTGTTTTTTTTAAATCAAAGTAAAATTTGTTTTATATATATAGGAAAAGTTCAGGGAGTACAGAAGTATATAAAACAGAAGTGGAAAACTTCAACCCCATTTCCCAGAAACAAGCTGCCATTTGCAATTTGGTATCTACCATTCCAGGCTTGGTTGGTTGGTGGCTTTCTCTGTAGAAGCATAAATTTGGGGGCAGATGTCTTCGATTCTTCTACCAGTAACAGCAGGGAAACTAACATAGACTGAAAAGGGGCCTTGCTCACTTCACTTGCATTTAATTTCATGACATTTCTCCCTCTAACGTGCTATTGTACACTTGGGCAAGGTCCGTGGTCTGAAGCGGCAGAGCTGGGAAATGGACCCACGTCTGTTTTCGTGATGCTTGTCCCACTCTTTTAGGGACCAGACCTGTGTGTCTAAACCTGTGTTAAGATGATAGGCACAAGTGCCGATTTAAATTTAAATTAATTAAAATTAAAAATTCAGTCCCTCAGTTGCACTGTTTCCAATGCTCAATAGGCACATGTGGATAGTCACTACCAAAGAAAGTAGGTAAAGACCGGGTAAATAACATGAGTTGTTGGTAGAAAATTCTCTTTGACAAAGGTGGAATCACTGAAATCTGAAAAATCGTAAGTAGAGTCTACAGCCATACTACCCTGAACGTGCCCGATCTCATCTGAAAAATCATAGAGAGAGGGCTTTTTTTAAAAGCTCTATGCTAGTACATTTACTAGATTCTGATGTTCTAGATTTTGAAGGATAGCTCAGAAAAACCTGCTTGTTCAAGAAGTGGGACAAACCTGCTAGGACCAAACTTTTTAAATGAAATTAGTGGTCGCCTATTACATTTCTGGCTCTGCTGGGCATGGGACACAGACGTTCTAGGAGTGAACTCATTGTGGTTTGGCGGGTCTGAAAGCGGGACACCTGGAGCAAGAACGTACTCCCCCTTTTATCTTACTTTTTTTTCTGAAAAAAGTGAAGGTGGGGAATTTCTTTTTCTTCTGTATGTATATAAAACCAGCACAAGGGGAGAAGGATGAATCCCTGCCAAAACCCCGAGTTCTGACTTCACGAAGAACTTGACAGTGTGTTGGGGAACAGGGCGGCTGGTTCCCTGCTTCTGCGGGACACGTGCTTGCGACCGAGAACACATTACTTCGTTCGCCTTGCATTTAGGAGGTGCTCAGTTACACACATGTGATGCCTTCGTGTATGTAAACAAAGGACTGCCTCAGATTTCTTTGAAAATTTGTAGAGTTGAGCTGTTGACGTGGCTAGAAAGTAAGCTAGGATGTTCTCCAGTGCTGCTGAAACTGCTAAAAAACATTTTGCTGTGCGATAGTTAAAATTCTTAGTATGTTAGTAAAACTAGGTGTTTTACTAATAGATTTATCTGTGTTAGTATTTACAAATAGATGTATCTGTGAGTATTATCTTTCTTCAGCCACTTTTGTCCTTCACCAAAGGAAGGATTGCGCATCTGTTACCTATTGCTTGATGTGGACATCTACATTTTATGACTTTTCTGTTTTCAAGTTGACCTTAATTTTATTCTTCAGTATCAGGTAGTGTTAAACTGGCAGATCAGACTAATTATATAGGGAGGCGAGATCTTGGGCAATAAACAAACTAATTCCTGAGTTTAAATTGGAAACTTTGATGGTTGCATTAACTTTCAGGCCAGAAGAAATTCTTAAATTGCTGCTTTAGGGCCCTGAATGGTAATTCGGGTGTGTTAGGAAATTACAGGGAATCACAGGGTGTAAAATCATTAGGAGAGCCACAGTTGTATTCCCACCTGCAGGTGGCAAGGCCAAAGGGGGGATACATTTAAGGGGTTGAATAAGACTGAACCGGCTGCTTGGCTGCCTTGTGGAGGAATTACTGTATCTCCCAGCGCTTAGAAATGACAGACCTGGGGAGCAGACTAAGCGAACCTTTAAAAGTAAATATACTATAATTTCTTCAGGGGGAAAAAAGGCTGTTCTACCATGATTTGTCCAAAATGTTTTTATTTGGAGCAAACTCTTGCATCCTGCAGTTATGCCTCACTGGGGAGAGGACTGCTGTCCTCTTGTGGGTGCAGATGCAGGTGGCATCACTTCCCCCAGGCTCTGTGAGAGTGGGACCAGCTTGCCTACAGCAGGTGATTTCCCATAAAATCCCCACACTTAGGAATTACTCACGCAGTCAGTGCTGGCTCTGGTTTTCCCCTGCGAGTTCTCTTTAAGAAGCCCGGCATATCAGTGTCTCTGCTTTGGCAAACAGCGTTCTCTTTCCTTTGGTTTTGTACACTTATGAAGATTAATTTGGAATGAATGTAATTGAAGGCCAGTTACATCTGATGGCCAGATCTATTAGAGCAGAGTAGTGTTGTTGATTAGGAAATGGAAAGCATTTGAGATGGTGCCTGGGAAATACATTAAATGCATCTAATGTCGCTGCCTTGTCTAACAGCCTAATTTAAATGGTGTTTTCCTTTGCTGTTGCATTAGGTTGTTCCAGCTAGACTTCAGAGTCCAAGAGGAAGGGAACTGTATGGTAATGAGCACTCAGACATCTTGATAAACATCATCATTGGTATAAGAATTGGAATGTTAAGGGAATCTTGCGTTTTTTGCTTCTTCTGCAGAGAAAAAAGGGAAAGAATTCACCTTTTCAATGTAGTGTTCATGTAAGCCACAGGGACTTAATTTTTTTTTATCTGAAGTGGCCCTACAATACTTTATTCTAAGCAAAAGGCATCCTTGGTGCTTTTGTGTCTGTCCTTATACAGTTTCAGTAATTGAGACGTCTTTTTAAAAACAAAGATATAATTTACATAACATGAAATTCACCATTTTAAAGTGTATAGTTGAATATGGGAGGTGGGGCTGGGCAGGGCAGGGGGAGAGGAGTGGGGGGAAATGGGGACAACTGTAATTGAGTAACAATAAAGAACCAAAGTGGACAGTCAGAAAAATAACGTGTATATAGTTACTGACTTTTAGTGTATTCACAGAGCTGTGCAGCTGTCACCACTGTCTCATGGCAGAGCATCTTCGTCATCCCAGAGCAGTCCCTTTCCGTTTCTCCCTCTCTCCACCCCCAATAGCCGCCTGGCTACTTTCTGTGGATTTGCCCATCCTGGGCTTTTCATGCAAGTGGATCTGTACAAGATGTGGCCTTTTGCAGCTGCCTTGGTGCCCTTATCATAGTCATGTTATTAAGCGTTGTCCATGTCCTAGCGTGTATGGGTACCCACTCTTTTTCATGGGTGCTAAGTAAAGGAGACAAGAGGGCACCTCTGAGTACAGGGGGAGCTGGAGCGTGCCTGTGCCTATAAGACTGGAACCTAGATTTTGAGGAGAGGGGCTGGTTTTAGATATAACAGCTGGCTGAAGCCTAATAATTAAATATAAAATATTTAATATATATTACAATATTTAATATTTATTATATATTTAAAAATATAAGAAGCTGCAGCATGGGGACACAGGCCTTTGGTGGTGTGTAGGGATCATGGTTGGGAATGGAATTCCTCCTTTCTCACAAGATGCTGTGGCTGGAGCCCCAGGGGCTTCAGGGGCCCGGGGACAGGGCAGCTTCTCAGTAGGCAGCTCCTGTCTTGCATTCTCTTTCCACAAATGGAAAAGTTATGAAAAGAAGATGAAATAAAAAGAAGAAGAAGAAGAAGAACTGAGAAAGAAACCGCCCTAGGGAGAATGAGCATCTGGAAGAAACCGCAGCAGGGAAAAAGGTGGCAGCTGATGCACTGACCAAGCCCAGACCACAGGAGGACCTGAGGCAGCACTCAGTGTTGACTGTGGCAGAGGCAGCGAGCAAGTCAGGGGGCCTGGGAGGAAGAAAAGGCCTTTGGCCTCTGCTGAGAAAGCATGCCCAGCCATGGAGAAAGAACATAGACCATCGCAGGATGGTGGGGTCCGCAGTTTAGCGCCAGTGCCAAGGATTAGAACTGGGACACGGACATTTCAAGAAGCAGTTTGCAGTTACAGATTATTTTCCACGTGTTTTCCACAAATTCATTACCTCTTCCCCCTCATGGGTCTCTTAGCTTTGAAATTCTAGACTTTGTGATGGGTAAACTTTGTTTTAATGTTTATTAATGCCTGTTTACTTTCCCTTGGGTGAAGTTTTGGCTAGTAATAAGATTCAGTGTCTGTGCTGTTGTGAGGCATTGCTAGTAAACCAGGCCTGAGGAAAATGAATTTTATTCCTTTGGGGAACCGTAATAACCTTTAAAAAGTTTAAACTGTGCTTTGCAACTTAGTAAAATCCTATCATAAAAGAAAACATTTATAGCAAAAATATTCTGCTTGTATATAATATGATCCCAGTAAAATATGATTTAGACAGGCCCTTAGAGTTGGTTGTAACATTTGTAATGACAGTTTTTTTGAGATATAATCAGTATTCAGTAAGCTGTACACATTGCATGTGTAAAATTTAATAAGTTTTGTCATTTATCTATACTTCATCACCATCAAGATAATGAACACATCCACCAAATCGGACAGCTGCTTGTTTCCCACTGTCCTGGCTGCTCTCATCCTTATTATGGGCTAGTTTGCAGTTAGTAGAGTTTTATAAATATGGGATTATGCCTTTCTTTCCACTCAGTAAAATTATTTTGAGATTATTTCAACTTGTTGTGTATTTCAAGAGCTGGCTTGTTTTTTTTTTCTGAGACATACTGTGCTGTGTGGACATGCCACATTGTCTTCACCCACCCACCTGTCGATGGGTGTTTGGATGGTTGGTCGTTCTGGCCGCCACAGTAGAGTTCCGATGGACATTCACGTGCTTCTCTCACCCTCCTGAGTACAGTGCTGGAGAGTGCAATGACTGCAACACATGGTTGGTTACGTTTAACTTTGTAAGAGACTGCCACGCTGTTTCTCAAAGCGGTTGTAACATTGTGTGCACTCCCAGCGGCAGTGTAGGAGAGGTCCCATTCCTCAGTGTCCTTGCCAGCACTGGGTGTGGTCAGTCCTTTTAATTTTTGTCATTTCCGTAGGTGTGAAGTGGTGTCTTGCTGTGGTTTTTCTTTGCATTTCCCTAGTGACTAATATTAGGGCGAGGTTTTTAGTGTGCTGACTTGCCATCTATTTCTTTGGTGAAGGAGGCAAATCTGCCCATTTTTTTTTTTTTTCCAATTTGAATTACTTGTTTTCTTACTGAGTTTTGAAAGTTCTTAATATTTTATGAATTTAGGTCCAGATATATGCTTTGTAAATATTTTCTCTTTGCCTGTGGTTTGCCTTTTTATTATGTGTCTTTTGAAAAGCAGTTTTAAAATTTTGTTGACATCCATTTTATCAATTTTTTTCTTTTGTGGATATGCAATGAGTGTCATAGCTAAGAAATATTTGCCTAAGCCAAGGTTGCCAATATTCTGTGGTTTCTTCTAGATCTGATGTTCGGACTTTGCTTTCCAGTGTTTCTTTCCCGGATCTTATGGAGCGTCACGCTACTCTTCCCTAGCGCGTTACTGAGCCAGAAATTCCAGGCTGGTGCACACCTGCAGAACTCTGTCTCCCCGAGCAGCTCTCCACTTCCCGCATCTGCCATGCAAATTTTAGCCTCCCTGAACTCCCATCTCTGTCTTTGCCCTGCCGGTGAAACTGCTTTCAGGCAGTTGTCTGGGGCAGTCGTACCACTTACCTTATTGGTGTCCCTGTATTGCCTGTTACCCAATATCTTAAAGCAATTGTTTTGTGTATTTTATTAGGTTTCCTAGTTGTTTACCATTGTTTGTTTTTAGTAATGAATGTAAATTTGAACTCTGGTATAATTGATTAGGTTCTGAAAGCAATTGTCTTTGTCACTTTAATTTTATATATAAAAATATTACCAGATACCACTTTTAAAGGAAAGACTATTTTGTTTTATTTTTGTTTGTAGTGCATAGATGGGAGCAGTATTTTAAACTGTTTTGTTTGTTGGGTCCTGAACTGTGTGCTTCCAATAATGACATGTATTAAAGATATCTCATACAGAGAAGGATCTCAGACATCTTTTATGAAATAGTTGCTTATACAATATGATTTCCAGGCTTCCTGTACTCCTTAGTACTGCATTAAAAAAGTAGGCATGAAAAATGAAGGAAATAAGTGAACTTTTTAATTTATTTTTCTACTTGATCTAAGTGTTAGTGAAGGAAATGTCGATGTAATAGGTTGAGATGATACTCTGAATTCTCTGTAGCCTTAGATTAGCTTGACTGTCGCATCTTTTACAAGTGACATTTTGTGTTCAATATATTTTCTTACTTTTTTATTCTTGATGATCTGGCACCTGGGGTCTTGCAGATCCTGGAAATACTGCTCCTTCAAGGGCAGGCTAATTCCTAGAGTTAGCAAACTACTCTCCCGTGAGCGTGCTTTTCCTGTGTGAACCGACCCCAAAACCATGACCCATATCTGTCAACTATCTGCTTTAGCGCTGTCACTGCTTGAGCCCCTGTCTTCTTGCCCTCATGTCATCCCTGGGCCTGGTACTAGGCAACTAGGGGAGGTGTACACTCCAGCGTCCAGGGAAATTATTCATACTGGCCGGCTCCATCTGCCCACTGTGTCTTGCCCATTCCTTCCTGTGAAAACTGCAGTCAAGGCCCAGGCCTATCATTCCTTGCTCCATTTGCCTCCTGACTGGCCCTGGTGCTCCCAAGCGGGCCCTACCTGATGGGACCTGGCTCTACCTGGTGTGGTGTGCCTCTCCTCTTGGGAACTGGGAGTGACAAATGTCTTTTCAGTGGCAGCCTTCCCCTGATGTTGGCCTCACTGTACCTGAATGAAAACAAGTTCCAGGTACACTTTAAAATGTGGATGCAAGTATTAAAAATAACATTTCTTAGGATAATCAAGTTGGACGTTTTGCAATAAAGTTAGGATTTGGATAGAAAAAGAAAGGGATGCCTACCTTAATTCACCAGCGTCAATTCTTTTGCCCATCTCTTGCTTTTGAGGGGTTTGGAAGAGAAGGAAATGAAGGGAGTAGGGAAAATGCAGGAAAAGAAAGGGCAGGATGATTTGATAGAGCATTTTAAGTAGAAGTGAAACCTCCTTACCCCTAGTAATAACACCAAAGCTACACCCGTTCTTTACTGCTGAGAAGACAAAGATGGTGATCACATTCAGTTCACTGTTTTTCCTAATAACAATGAAATAAGAACGGCATTGAAGGAGGGGCCCGCACTCCACCTCCCCGCCTTTGCCCTGCTTTGGGAGGGTGGAGGCTGTCCAGCAGACCCTGTTTGGCTTTCACCTGCAAGTTCTGCCACGAGAGGGTGGGGCCCTGGCTGAACACACAGGATTCCTGGAATTGTGGTGCTCTTTTCCTTTGGGTCTACATCTTGACAGCCTTAGTCTCAAGAATTTTGCCATAGAAAAGTTGATTAGCGTATAGTTAGATTTGTCAGCAGTTATTTGGAAAGGAGAGAGTCCTTTGACTTTTTAAAAAATATACTTTACTTTGAGATATTGTGGAGAGTAGGAAGATGGAAGAACGTCGGTGACTCTTAGTTAATACAGAAGTAAAAAAAATCAGCGAGGGGGTATAGCAGGGGGTGATGAGGATGTGCTGTGCTGTCAGGTTGGGGACATTCAAAGCCGACTTGTGTTACTTCCTCCCAAACATACTTCCAGGCAAATTACGATTTGTAAGTGGTAGTTTAAAATGTTATGTGCAGAACTGTTTTTGTAAAATCCTGATTTGTGATGGCAGTCTCTCTTTTTATTTCAAGATTTATTTGTATGTTATTGAGATTTTGAATATCATACATTTAATACTTATAAATTTCATATTATCTCTAAGTATAAAAGATATAATAAAACCTACATAAATAAAAGTTTTATATAGAAAATGAGATAAAACAGATGATTACAAACTAACGATTCTTTGCCTTAGAATACACCAGAAAAAAAGAAAATATTTTATTATAGAATGAAAGTTGAAAAATTTATATCAACCATGAGACTTTGAAATGACAGAACCTAACCAATGTGAATAGAACAGAAAAATTTTGCAAAATAAGTAAATTATTACAGGGCTATGAGGATTCTCTTTAGTGTTTGGAGAGTCATCTGGGAAACTTACTAAATGTTGAACTCTGGGGCCTTCTCCCTGCATGATCCTGATGCAGGTGTTTGTATGCCACACCTTTAAAAACAGCGAGATCGAGGCTTACATTACACCTACAACAGAGTAACCATATACTTCTGTATTTCTCTTTTCACAGAACTGTGTTAAGCACTGTAACAGTGTGGGCACCCTAGAGTTGGGAGAAGGGGTATCATAAAAAACTGAGACATTTATTAAAGATTTTAAATTGCTAGTCTGTGGGTTGAAATCAGTGTTCAGGCATGTTTTGTTTTGCATACTTCCCTTTGCATCTCACTGCCTGCTTGGCCGCAGTCCCTACCACTCCCTGTTGCCCTGAACCCATGGCTTCCTGTGTTTCCCTCACCTGGCTGGTTATTACTAGCATTAGATTGTAACTAACCTTAGAGCAACTTAGTGACAAATATTTTGACTAAGAAAAACTGGCTCAGTTAAAAAATGTCCCTGGCCGTAACAAATAATTTGACCTAAGGTGGTTCCTTAAAAATATTTGTCAGTCTTACATACAATGCTTATATATTGTCAGTTCCATAACCTCTAAAGGAAGTCCTAAATTTCTCACGTTAGTGAATAGGCCATTGTCATCCACAGTATTGCAGTCTGAAAGTTAGTTATTGTTGTTTCAGTAGTATATTTTATGGCTTGGGGCAATAGATATACTTTTTTTAGTTACATTTTATTTGGTCAATTGTTCAAACTAATCTTTATCCTCTTTGAATTGGTGGTAGGGTACAACAGAGACATGAAAAAGGTAGGTCAGAAGAAAATTTCATGCAATCTGAAGCTCCATCAAACTCACAGGGGTGTCCAGCCTGCGGCCCGCAGGCCGCTTGTGACCCAGGATGGCTGTGAATAAGGCCCAACCCAAAATCATAAATTTACTTAAAACATTATGAGGTTTTTTGTGATTACATGTCACAATGTATTTAATGTGTGGCCCAAGACAACTCTTCTTCCAGTGTGGCCCAGAGACACCAAAAGGTTGGACATCCCTGATAGCTACGCTGTTCCTCTTTCATCCTGTGATGGAGGGGCCAGCCTAACACCATGTCAGCTGAGGTGGGCTCCCTGATGCCTCCAGCCTCCTCCTTCCTTATCTCTTCAGCACACAGATATCTGATCTTTCTCTCATTTAAGTTACTCTTGAAATCCCATCGCCTCTGTGAACCTGACCTAGTTGGAAAAGAACGAATGAATTCCCTATGCTCTCCCCTGCCTTCAGAGCATTCACTTCTCATTAATTGCTTCCCATGCAAGAGTGACTCTGCCCCTGCTTGTATGCAAATAGTTACATGATGCATGCCCCCAGGGACTGGGACTGAGGCCTTATCTGTTGCAGATACTATTATTTTATTTTTACACTGCTAACATTTATTTCTCTCATTGTCCCCAGCTGTACTCTCACAAGGTTACTTTATTAGATGTTGTCTTCTTTCAGAGTACTGTGTTGGAACGTTATTATATCTGGGTAGGAGTGATACCTATGCTATTCCTCTTTACCCATCTTCCCAGGCCACTTGAGAAACATCTGTTCCTCTTTCAAAACCCAGAATAAATGATGCTTCCCTATATGACTCTTTGTGATATTCTCCTGTTTCATCCAATTCCTGACATGCAATTCAGGTGTTTTGTTATTCTTTTACCTTCTGCCTTTAAGGAAAGAGTGTGTCCTGGTGCCCAGCACTGGACGTGCAGGGGTTCTCGTTTAATGTCGAACAAAGTTGAATGCATGTTGCATTGCAGGCAGATGGTCCCCTCCACTTCCACACCTGCAGTTAGTGTGCACATGTTCTCTTCCTTGGACTGAGCTGGGTGAGGGGCTGTTTTCCTTCCTCACCCTTCTTTGGGTTCTGTACTCACCATTGCATTGGGAGAGGCTGAAACTATAATTCAGAATGCTGAGACTCTGTAACTGAGCCGTGCTAACCCAAGAGGGTTATAGTGTCTGCCCTGGAAATTGATCTTTTCATGGGATGTATGGCTTGGGAAGTAAGGAATCCTTGTAACTAAAAGGAAAACATGACTCTTTTGGAGTTTGAAACCATTTCCTCAGCTCTTCCTACATTCCAAGGACGTGAGAGAGGAACCTGGACCTTTGTCATGTATAACAGGATCCTGCAGTGTTATGGCAGGATGGCAGGGATTTAAATTTGCACAAGCAATCAATTATTTTCCCTAGTGGTTCAAATCCTCTGTTTTTGGGCTGCACATTTCTCCTTCAGTTTGGAGGAGCAGTAAGTTTCAGATGGAATGAGGCTGGGCTTCTGTGTAGAAGAGGAATACTACCTGCCTTTTTGTGAGATTGTTGGCAGGGTCAGATGACTTAGTGCAGGTAGAGCACTTGATTTAGAACAAGGCCTATTAAATAGGAAGTGCTCGATGCACGTGTCACGATTAAATAATAAAAAATGTCAGCCTTTGGTTAAAAAAAAGGAATCAAAAACATTTCGCAGGAAATGTATTATTTAGCATGGATGTGGCTCTTTATAGACCCACTGAAGGTGACCAAGGGATGGACATCAGAAGAAAGGGGAGTCACCTCTCGGTTCTGAGTGGAGGCAGTGGTTACCTGTCATCAGTGTCTCCAACAGGTTTACATGATGATGATTTTGGACAGAACTAAATCAAAGAGTCTACTGACTGTTTTAGTCAAAGTCATTACTGGAGAGCATTTCCTTTACTCCTGTAGATTTGAAGGTCAGGTTTAAGGACCCCGGAAACCTGCATGTTTACCATACCTGTGCAGAGGTTGAGATTAATCCATGAAATTCATCAACCAGGTCATCTGAAGTAGGCAAGTGAAGTACCTTTTTTATTCCTTTTGTATTTATACCAGCTATACTTCTAAATTAATTTAAACTTTATAGTTATTATTTTTGCTTTTTAAAAACGATTTTATTTACTTAATTTAAAGAGAGGGGAGGGAGGGAGAAAGAGAGGAAGAGAAACATCGAAGTGTGAGAGAAGCATTCATCAGCTGGCTCCCCTTTGCATCTTGACCAGAGACAGAACCCGCAACCCAAGCACATGCCCCAGCCGGAATCCTTCGCTTTGCCAGAGCACCCCCAACCAACTGAGTCACACCAGTCAGGGCTGGTTATGTACTTTTTAATAAGTTTAAGTCCTTGAAGGGTACAGCATTACATGGATTCTGTGTCCAATGGCCTTAACAGGAAGCTTGCTTTGGAATTTAGCATGCACCACGCCACTGTTTCCATGAGCACAAGTTACCTTTCCCCAGGTGACTCGGGTGGTGTTCAGTTTACCACCAGGAGTCACTGTGTTGTTCTTTGCTTTGTGCACATAAGCACGTCTCTTGCCTAGATAGAATTCAGTTTCATCTCAAGCATAAACACCTTCAATTTTAAGAAGAGCTGTGTATTCCCTCTGGTTCCAGATATCCCACTTACAGCTGGCAATAATGTCCTTGGACCACAGCCTTCCAGGCCTGTTTGTCGTTGTAGGAGTCCTGTTCCCAGCAGGTTCCACAGGCTCCAGGAGGGTGGAAAGAGCTGATTTAAACGTTTTGAAAATTAATGAGCAAAATTGTTGAATGGTGTACTGAATTTTGCATTTGTTGTTTATCATTACTTACAGTTACTCAGATTTGCTTTGCATATGAATAGAAACAAAGTACAAACGTATTTCTCTTTGACTTCAGAAGGAGTAAAGACTGCATGTAGAAAGCCCCCCACAGCCCCATACTTATTTTGAAGCAGTCGTCGTGGAATTTGAGCGTTGTCAGCGTGGAGAGAGTAAAGTGTGTTGTGCTTGCGTCTTCGCTATTTCAGGCTTATTAGCTGGCCAGCTGTGATTCTGTGGTTATGTAGGAGAGACCTGCTTTAACGGAAATCATACAATGGTTTGGACCATATTTAATGAAAATTAAGCATATCATCCAGAGCGCTAATAGGAAGTTTTCTCTGGACACCACTGTTGCCTCCCTTAGAAGGACTTTGTTATTGTGTTGCTGGTTAACACAAGGATGATGCGGGTATTTTGTAAGCCTAATAGCACTGTGGCAAGAATCAAGAGTCTTTGTTACTAGGCCTGGTTTTGCCATTAGCTTGCTGTGGATTTAATCTGGTCTCTTAATAGCTTTGGGCCTCAGTTTATGTATCTGTAATAAATAAAGAGTTGAGGTAGACAATCTTGAGCGCCCTTTGCAACTCTGGGATTCTAATTTTGTGTTCTTTTAATTTTTTTAAAAAAAGATTTCATTTATTTTTAGAGAGTGGAAGGGTGGGAGAGAGGGAGAGAAACATCAATGTGTGGTTGCCTCTCACATGCCCCCTGCTAGGGACCTGGCCCACAACCCAGGCATGTGCCCTGACTGGGAATTGAACCAGCACCTCTTTGCTTCACAGTCCAGTGCTTAATCCACTGAGCCACACCCACCAGGGCTGTCCTTTTAACTCTTAACAGCCTTTGAAGTATGACAAGCTTTCTCCAGTGCTGGTCTGAGTTCCAGTAGGTAATTAGGATGTGACCTTAAACTGTCCAGGAAATCTGAGGTGCAGGGGAAGTCACACAGTTGGTTTGCTGAACAGTGTTGTTGAGCCTGACTCTTAGGGTCATTATTCTGTTTGATCAAAGTGCAGGATGCTTCTGAAACACAAGTCTGAAAATTCGGTTGCTCTCAGTTCTGTTTCTTAAGCCCTGTGATGGTGGCACTATGGCCAAGGTGATGATGCATTAGACACACCATTCTTTTTGACACTTCCTGAATGAAAGGAAGATGACTTTCTGCAAACCGGAATGCTTTAAAACCATTTGGCATATGGCTGAGCTGAACATATGAGGAAGAAAAAAAAAGATAAAATACCTATTCTAGAGAGGGTGGAAATCTAGTTACAGTGGCTCTTTCATTGAAACCCAATTGAACCCCGTCTCTGTGATGATATTACCATTTTTTGGTATCAGATGCAAGCAAAGAATGCAACTGAACTTTTCAAGATCCCATGATGAACGAAGGTGATAAGGAAATGAAGCAATTTTCATTACAGGCTCTCTAAGACATCATAAACCTTTTTCTGGAAGAAAGCATAATGTGTTGTGCCACTGAGTTAAGTGGAATACAAAATATTTGTGACCAGATTTTTGAGTCTGATGAGAATAGAGAATTAAACAAATATTTTGACAGTGAGGGATAACACTTTAATTGGTTGTTTCTTTAACAGTGAGTATGTGATGGAGGAAGATAAATTCCAAGAGCCAAAGAGGGTTTTAAGGGAAGGCCTGTGCCATCGCCATCGCAGGCATTAAGCTAGGTCAGTGGTGCAAGAGTTCATTGCAGTTGTTACTTGGCTTTGTCTCATTGCCAGCCAGCTGTATTCTATTTACTCCCTTAGTTTTGATGGCCGTTCAAACACAGGCTGATTAAATGCTGTAAGAGGATCATTTTACTTCACAGAGCAGTTGCATGTGAACTCTCTGCTCATATTTTGGTTTTGGTTTTGGTTTTAAGAAAGAAAAGAAGGTCCGCCTCTGGCTTTAGGTGTGCAGGGATTCAGTGCCTTGAGCCGGTCAGAGGTGTGCTCTGCAAGGCTGGCCGAGCCTCCACCAGACACCCCCTGTGAGAGGGCACTGGGGAGGCCTCGCCTTTCTCCTGGCAGCCTTCTCATCTCATTGACACCAACTTTTAGATAGCGCCTTAAAAACACTCAGCGGTTTTCAAAGCCTACAAATTATTGTTATTTCTTTATATCATAAACATGGAAATAAAAATAAACACCCAGAGATGACTTTGTGTAGAGACAGCAGGGAATAATAATTAGAGGTTCTTGCACTTTGATACACATTAGAAACATCTCAAAAACTTGTTAAAATACACGCAGCCCTCCACCTCCTGGGATGGGCCCCTGGGAGAGCACATGTCAGACAGGCCGGTGACTCCCAGAACAGCAGCTGAGGAGTGCGCAGCCTCATCTGACCTTACCTCCAGATTGTTGGCAGTGGTTTCTGTCTGGTGGGCTTAACGGGGGCGATGCTCGGGATCCCTGCCTGAGGCAACTGCTGTTGGAGCATATGATTTTGTCCATTAAGTTTAAATACTTTTTCATGTTTATTAAAACCTCTCTGTAGTGAATTATAGGGAATTGTTCATTTTGATGGGGTTCTTATAAGTACAATGACCATTTCTCTGTTTTCTCCACTGGAAGTGCCTTTCATGCTTCCCCAGTTGCAGCCTGCCCTTTGGTTTGAGTTGCCAGCATGGCACCCAGTGTTTTGGTTTTGCTCATTATTTATTAACGGACTTCTTAGGCATTTACCTATGAATTATTGAGCAATAGATGGAGTGAAACAAATGTGGCATTTTAGTGGGCAAGTGACACTTTTCTTCACTTAGCATGGTTCACTGAATTTGGAAAACTAAGTTAAATACCTCTGGTTCTGTTGTATTGAAATTTGATAAGTAACTTAAAGATTAACTTTCTAAAAGTTGAAAATTCATTTCTGAATCCTAATTTTTCTTCGTTTCCTAACTGTTCTAAGTTAATGATTTGAAAATAAAATATAATAAACTTAAGGGTCCATTGGAATAAAGGCATCGCTGATTTCTGCGAATATGCTTAGACTCTTTTTTATGGCTTGTGTACTATTGATATCTTTTTATACAATGACTAAACGGTGGGAGGTAGTAACGAGGATTTTTTTATAAAACTATATCCTATGCGCTGTTTTATTTTTATTTTAGATTTGACATATGCTGGGAAAATTCTTTCAAAGGTTTCTTTATGTTCTTCTGTCTTTTGTAGACTTGCTGGGTCATGTTCTACCCCAGTACAACTTTTAAAACAATACCACCACAAAAACATCTTAAATACAAAAATGAATATATTTTCTGCTTTGAATCAACCTGCCTTTAGGCATGCTTTTTAACTTTATTACGTGGGATAGAGAAATACAAAATACAGGTATTACCTAATTTCAGCCTTGCCCAGAGGCTTTTTAACAAATCAAGAATTGGACATTCTGATGATTGTTTTTTGTGTGTGCTCATGAGTGCTCTAATGATTATCGCATGCCTTTAGGCGGGTAGTTAGGAGGAGAAGGAGAAGCAGTGCTCTCCCTCAGTAAGGGCTGCACATCAGCCCGGGGTCAGTGCGGCCCCTCAGCCTGTTTCCATAGACCTGCTCGGGGTCATGTTGACTGGTCCTTTGGGCACAGGGAATGCTGAAAACATTTATGAGGAGATTTTGAAATGTAAACTTTTCTTTGAGATCATTCAGATCTTTTGGATCTGATGATTTTTGAGATAAGCCTCAAACCAAATGTGGAAAATTGTAAGGTTACATGGTACAAAGGGCCTTGGGATTCATCTTTGCAGCCTCTTCCCCTCAAGGAAACCTTTTCTCTGGTTTCCGGGTGAGGGGCTCATTCCAACCATGGACTGAGAACAGATTGGGCTTTACATAAAGAGGTTGACTATCTAGATAAAATCCTTTTCGATAAACAGCTAAGTAAGTAAACTGTAAGGCCCAGAGGCTAATTTGTCTTGTATAACTTGTAAACTGACTCAGAAGGTATTTGTGAAAGGTGAGTCCAGAGGCCTTTAGGAAAGACCGGTTGGTCGGTCAGAGTGAAAGTGATTCTGGTAAAGGGCGGTGCGTTCAGCATTCTTACTTTATAGGTGTGCCTTGCACTGTGTAGGCGGATGTATAGCGAGAAGACATACATCTTGACCCACAGTGCTTTTAATCTTACGTAAAGAAGGGAGGTTTTTTTTCAGATTAAAAAAGAGCTCCTTTATCACCTGATTTTAAAAAATATATTGTGATTGTTTCCATCGACAATAAAGTGTTTTCCATAGCTGGCTACTATTGGTTTATAGATGTATTCTGACTTATTGCACCAAGACCGTATTGATTGGTTTAGATGTTTCTAGTCTGTTGTTTTCCACCCCTTTTCCCCAGCCATGAGAACACTGCAGCGCCTGTTCCTGTGCATACATATATTTGTACACACTACGTACTGCTTTTATAAAAAGTAGTGAAAAGTAAACGCAGCGTATGCATGTGGTAAAATATTTCACACAGCCAAGATAAGGGGAAAAGGCTGCCTTCCCTTCCCCCGTTTCCTCCCTTGAGATAACCACTTGTACACATTTTCTGGTTTATCTGTACAGATGTTTTTAATACACAAGAAGGCAGATACTGAAATAAGCAGGATGTGGAATGGATGGGGCAGTGGCGTGCAGATGGTCCTCAGAGTACAGCTCTGTGTCTCATGGGGAAGGTTTGCTGGAACACGTGGCTGCTGGTATGGGTTTCAGAAGTGGAGTTTAGATACATTATAACTGACATGTTTTCCTGGATCTCATAGTGGCAGCCCTCTCATGTGGAGGGACAGAAACAAATTCAAGAAAGAAATCAGTGCAGAGAAGAAGCGAGCAAGCGTAACCTATTGCAGATAGGGGACGATGGAGTTTCCTGAATTGGGCAATTCCCTTTGCAGCCTTTGGTGGGGAGTTTGGAGCTGACCAACACATGGATGTAAGTTCAATGGAGTCGTTTATAATCGCTGACAGAGGAGCATCGTTTCAGGAAGGGAACCTGGTGAGAACATTACAGCATGTAGTTTAAGCCAGATATGAGGTTTTTTAATACGAAAGAGGCAAGGCAAATAAGAAGGTACATCTGTAGAAAATAAAGTACAGGAAGCAGCAGTGGTCAGGAGAGGGTTGTTTTATGCCAGATGGGGTAAGACTTGACCACATGAAGCTGGAATCTTTTTGGAGGGTAGTTTCTTCCTAGGGTTCGAGACAAAAACCAGACTGCAGGAAATTCAAGAGGGAAGCAAAGGATAGGATTCTGAACAAGGGTGGAGCTCTCTTTGACTTTGATTAAGAATAAAGATATAGAAAATATGGGAAAGTTTCCTGCCCTCAAAGGGAGTTTGCATACAAGTCTCTTCATGTTTTTCTTTAAAAATACAGTGAAGTTCCGAGCTCTGTCGGACCTGGTATCAGCTCCCTTCCTTCCCCAGGGATGGAGCAGTAGACTTTCCCTCCGGTAGCTCACCGAAACCCACTTCCCAGGGCTGTGACCTGGGGTGAGATGGTGGTGGTGGCCCCGCCCAGCCAGCAGCTTTAGATTTGAGTGGCTGGCACTGTTGCTGACCTGTGGTGTGGTCCAGGCTGACCTCCGACTCCTCCGCTGCTCCCTGGGTCACTCCTGAGTTTCAGAATTTGAGCTCTGCTGAGGTTCTCACCAAGGAAGGTACCGTGGCAGGTCTGCCTCACTCTTCCTGCTGGGCCTCTCCCTGTGCCTCGAGGTTCTGGGGTCAGCTGCTGTGGATTATTATTCATTTTACGGATGGGTAATGAACAAGTCTCCCAAACAGTGCTGGGAGGCGTCTAGGCTGCACACGGGATAATGAAACTTAACCTTTCGGGTCACTGTCAGGATGAATGGGACGACTAGGGCCTGATGCACAATGGATTCTCAGTAAATAGCAGTGACCATACCATCAGTCTTTCTGCTCTGCCAAAGCCACTTGGACACTGTGCTAAATCTTGCAACCAAGGGCCTGAACCATTGCTAGAGATGGCTGTTGCCTGTGTGGCTGAGGCTGCCCTCCTGGCTGAACCCCGACCATCTGTCCCCACTTCAGACCTTTAACCCTGTTCCTTCCTTTGCCCCCAACTCTTTGACCCCCACCTTCTTGGGCAGGCCTCAGCCTCCCTCCCCTGGCTAGAAAAGGGTGAAAGGCCACCCTGGCCCATGAGTACCAACACTGTGTCCTCGTCTGGACAGTGAGCTGAAGCCAAGTTTGAGATTTTGAGAGATGGAAGATATTGAATGCACCTCCTTATCAGTTTAAAATGACTAGTTTAAATTCTGTCCATGTTTTGTTACGGCAGTGTCCTGAGATTTTAATGTCCATACAGAGTTTTATTTAGTCATATTCTCAATTTATTAAAAATATCATTTCATTCAAAAACGTTGATTTCCGCTTTTCTTGAATTGCTACTCTTATAGGTGGAGGAGACAGTCAGAAATAACTATTAGTAATAATAGCTAATATGTAGCACATTCTCTTCTAGGCATGTTTGTATGTGTTCATTAATTCTCAGTAACTACCCTGGGGGTAGGTACCCTGATGTATACATGGCGGGGGGAAAAGAGACCCAGAGAGCTGAAGTATCTTGCTCAAGGTCACACAGCCATTGAGGAGCAGGGCCAGGCTGCGAACACAGGCACTCTGGCTCTTAGCATCTGTGCTCGAGTTCTTGCTGCTTCCACGATCTGACAGTATCAGCATCACGATCTGACAGTATCAGCATCACGTGGCGCCTGGTTAGACAAGCAGAATCTCAGGCTCCACCCCAGCACAGCAGAATCTGAATGTGCATTGTAGTACTCTCCCCAGGTGATTCTAATGCCCGGTCAGGTTTGAGAAGCACTGCTCTAAACCCCTCTGCCTTATGATTTCCCTAGCTGTGAGAACCTCATAATGGGGGAAATAAATGGGCACATAAACATTTACAACTCGGATGGTACATGAAAACTCCCTGCCTTTCTGAAATTTAGGTAAAACTTAGCCTGAATGTGCGTTGTGTGCTTCAGGCGTTTCAGAGTCCTTCCCAAACATCCTCATGGCACACTTTTGTCTCTTGTCTTTCCTTGTGCATACACGCACACACACAATCATGTTCAGCTTGTGAGGTTTAGTAACTTTGGAGAAGAGATGGGGACATCACGAACACAAGGCAGAGTCACGTCTCATGCTTTTTGTATCTTTGCCTCCCTTCTGTCCACTTTGAGATTGTTCCTAAAGTTTGTGCTCCCTGGGAAGTGCAGCCAGCCTGGTCCCTGCTGAGAGCCCACTGCCTCATGGAAATCGCCCCAGATTCGCTAGTCCTTGTCTCCCCCCACCCTCCTCATCCCAGTAAATACATTTCTTTCTTGTTACATAAGTAATTACAATCCAGATGTAATCACATAATAGACATAGAAGGAATGGGCCAGCTGGCCTCAGGGGAGTTGGCCAACTTAAAGGACTAGAATGAGGGAGATTTTGCCAGGCAGAGAAGGCATGTGGGAAAAAGGGACCAGGAGAAAGAGCCTGCAGGCTTGACAGAGCATTGTTTGTTGGGGGAGTGTGGAGATGGGCGTAGTCCAAAGTATGGCCACTGTGTGGGTGGAGGAGATGGGAGATGAGGCTGCCTGGTGAACGGCTTTGGGCTTTATTTACCATGATATAGTTAAGGAATTTCCCTATGGCAACCAGTCTGCTGAGGGCTTTACATGTGTTTTCATTTGCAAAAACACCCTTTAAGATAGACATACTTCTCTTCCTTTTGCAGATGATGAAAGTGACAGCAGAGGTTAGATAAATTGCCCCAAGCCACACAGCTCCTCACAGTGCCTGAATCTGCCTGTCCTGAGAGGCTGAGCTTTAGTCATTGTGCCTCCCCGTGTAGGACCAGCAGTTTCTTTAGCAAGTACTTTACAAATTGTCATAGATGTGCTGCTAATGTGTAAAACGAATAAGTGCACACTAATACACAGCATGTCCTATTTTTTGTTTGATTCTGGGTCATTTTAAGAGAGACTAGTTTTCCAGGAGTCCCAAGGTGGGGGAGTGCATGGGTTTGTATGCTCAGGTCTGGGTGCAAGGGTTGGGGTTCAGGCACTCACTAATCCTGCAGCGTGAGCTGTCTTTGACGGGGTTTTCCTTACCTAGGTAATTTGGGGATCCGTTAAAATGTGGAATCTTAAGAAGAAGAAAGCATGATTCCTACAGCTAGAAAAGAAATTTATTCCGTTAATTCTAAACGCTTTTACTGCCATAAGGACAGTTCTGCTGGCTGTTGGTGCAGTGGTACTATCTTGTTGAAAGTGCAGGTTTTCTTCCGTTAATGGCAAATTAGTAATAAGTCTGTTTTATTCACCTTGAAATTCCTAGGAACTGTTTTTCTAGACACATCAGACTTAATAACGATTTTTTGTTTGCTGTAGTTTCTGATGCTTCTCCTTTCATGCGGTACCAGCTAGCAAGCAGCGTGGTGGTTCGTCACTCTGTAGCTGGTGATGTTACCACCTCAGCATTGGGCGCTGGCTCCGCTGTGTCACTTAACTTTCTCTCTGGTACTTGTTCTGTGAACTGCTGCAGGATCCCTAACCCTCCTCTGTTCTGACAGCAGCAAGGCCTGCTAGCGTTTTCTGTTTGGAACCAAGGCACACATACAGCTCAGGAAGCGTGGCAACCATTTACATGCCGGAAAAATTAGAGGATGTACACCTGGGGAATTCACTTATCTCTAGCAGACCTCAGACTCCTCATTTATAAACGAGGAGGCATCGGTCTGGAGTCTTTAGAAGAGGCATTTAAGGATCCCCACCTAAGTGAGGTCTAGAGTTCATGTTCTTGTGAAATTTCACCGCCAGTTCTTGGCTGTTTTTATGTTTAATAGGTTTTAACACTCCTATAAATTTACCTATAATATCCATTTTTTCCATTTACAATTTATTAATAGCTTTAATGAATTGTGAATGGCAGTTTAATTAGATCATCCATGTATAATTAGGACAGCCATTTTCCGCCCCCCCAAGAGGATCTGTTTTTCATTTCTGAGTATGCAGCTTACCTCTAACCTAGGCAATTAAGCATTTTCCAAAGTGGGAAGGCTTTCTCTAGCTTCCTAATAAACATAAAGATCATTTTGCATTTTCTTGAAAAGCCACATGAATAAAATATGGAGAACAATTTTGGCTGACGTTTTGTATGTGATCGTAACCCAGACAAACATGACCTAAGGCAGTAAATTTAGTTCAGTGGTAACAAAGCAGTGTGGAATTTAAGAAAATCTGGTTTCGGTTTACTACTTATTTTCCTACTTTTTGTGTAAAGCAACTTTACAGCCATTTCATATCTGTTTTGAGTGCTAACTCTCAAAGCTGGCAAGTAGATTTTCATTAAAGTGTTCTTATCTCTTTTGTGAAGGTGCCATATTAAACATGTGAAAGAAAATTAACCTTATCTGATGGATGGCCTCCAATTAATAGCGAAGGAACCATTTGTGTTTGGCTTTGCAGTGTGTTTTTGTACTTGCGTTTGCGTCTGGGTGTGCCTGATATTCTGGGAATTTACAATGCTTCAAACAAATAAGGAAGTCCCACTGTGAAGACAGGCTCAGAAGGAACTAGACAGCTGACAGGTAGACCTTTGTGCTTCCCCAGCTGCTGTGCCCCATTCTGCGCTGTGGTGGGCTAAGCCCCTTGGCATTCTGGGAGGGACCACCTCTCCTGTGCTCAGTAATTCTCTCTCTCTTCCCAGGCCTTCTTTTAATTTAGGTCCTCCCTGGAATTGGGTGCATAGTGGGGTATTTCGATGTTGAATACCTGAGTTATGTAGGTGTTCTTGTCACTCCAGTCATCAACAGGTAGGTATGGAATCACAGCTAGGTTAAAGAGGCAGTGTGTTGTATTTATGATGTTCATTGATTATGTGACAGCACTTTGGTTAATCCCACTCTGGATAAGCTAAATTGCAGTCACAGGAGCAGACCAGCAGAGGTGAGAGAAATGCCTCAACAGAAGAGATGACAGTTGACAAAAAGGTTAATATTAGGGGTCCATGAAGCTCCACTTGCCCCCAAACATCTTCCTCACTGGCTGGTCCAGAAGGGGCCTCAAAGAATGGGTTGCAGAATGGTTAAGCTCAGTGAGGGAGGAAAGAGGCATGGTCTGGTGTCTGATCTGAAGAGGGTAGATGGGGTGAGGCAGGTTGGTGGCACGCAGATGGCTAGGAGCCTTGGGAGAGTGGTGACAACTTGTACCTTAGGCACAGCTTTATAAAATAGCCTCTGTGGGGGAATATATTGGGTGGGCCAAAAAGTCTTTTACTTTTTTCCATAAAATAAAAGCCACATTTTTCATTTTCACCAATAACTTTATGGATTTGGATATTTTGAGTATGTCAGCTATCTCCTGCTATTGGCTTCTAGTGGATAGAGGCCAGGGTGCTGCTAAACATCTTCCAATGCATCAGAGCACCTCACAGCAAAGAATTATTTGGCCACAATGTCAGTAGTACCAAGGAACTTCGCAAGCCTCTTTTGACGCGTTCGATCATTCACAGCCCCTTCTCCATGCACTGCACAAGTCCTTTTTTGTGTTTTGGTTGCGTTTTTACCTTTCTTGAAATAGGAAAGCATAATATGCTGAAGACATTGCATATTTTCTTCCATCTTCAATATTAAAATGACTGCACAGCAATTTTGATAATTTTTTTAAAATGCACACTGATATGACAGCCGTCACGGTGCACTCTAACAAAATTGTGTCGAGTGGCATTAAAGACAACTAAGCACTACCAGAGCCATCATACAGGAAAAAAGTGGCGGACTTTTTGGCCAACCCAACACTTGGCTTCTGAATGAATTTACAATAGAAAGAAGACAAATGGAGCCCAGATTACTTTGTTCAACTGTAGCTTTGTGAGTCCTATTAGAATAATTCTAAAGTGCTATTTAATATTGTAACTTTTGATTTAAAAAATATGTTCAGTGTACCAAGCTTAGGAAATACAGAAAAGAATAAGAAAAATCAGTAGGATTGCCACAAAACAGATACTGTGTTACTAATATCACGGGTCTATATGCACTTGTTCTGCTGCTTGTTTTCTCTGCTGATATATGCATGAATATATTCTCTTGCGATTAAAATAATTTTTAAAGCATTACTTTGATAGTTGCCTAACATGAGGTGGAACAATCTTAAAATAAGACATTAGTCATTCTCATGGTAAAGGTACTTGATTCCCCACCCCATCCCCATCTCCGTCCCTGATGTGCACTGTGGCAAAAACCAAGCTTTAATTAAGGGTGGCTGTGTGTAAATGGAGGTATTAGAGATTTATATCATGATAGAAATAGAAGGCACTTTTGATTTTTTTCTGGTCTGACTCTCTTACTGTACATAAAGGGAATTACGACCCATATTTATATGCCGGCTCAAGGTCAAACATTGTAATGGTAGAAAAGGGACTAGCCTTCCTGGTGTTCTTTGCCCATTACCTCATACCATGCTTGACAAGTATGACATACACTCCTTTACTCCAGATGCATTGAACATGTGACAGTATATACTGTAGTTAACATCTCTGGGGGTCTTCTGGGATTTGTATCTTGGCTTTAAAATGATCTTGAGGTTTATATTTGGCTCCTGAACCAATACCCCTTGAGGGGGAGTCATTTCTTTGGTTCTACAGCACAGGTGGCAAACACAAGGCCTGAGTCTGGCCCTCCACCTTGTTTTATCCAGCCCGGCACCTTGTTTCTACCCAGCGGCGCTGTCGAGCTCCTTGCCCCTAGTTAAGGAGTAGTTACATTTATACAGTCCTAAAAATACATTCAGCCCTTTGAAGGCAACCGAGGCTGATGTGGCCCCCGGTGAAAATGAGTTTGACACCCATGTTCTACATGTCAGAATAATCTTCACATCTGTGTTGGCTTGAGAGCTTACAAGGTCAGAAATGGACTCTGCAATGCCGAATATCTGCTATTTGAGGTTATTAGCTTTATGTGTTATCTGTAACTAGTAGAACTACTACAAATAATGTTTTACTCATAGATATTATTCCTATCCATTAAAAAGTCATCACTTTTAAAACATTCTCTACTATTATGCTAGACACTTTAAATGTCGTTAATCAGTAGCCACGTGAACTCTAGCCCTTTCCTTGATAAATTTGAAGACCCTCAAACTCAGACGGTGAATAGACTTGTTCCCAGTGACGTGGTCAGTGATTGGGGCCAAGTGCAGTAGAGTCCTGGGGTTTGTAAACACAGCATACAATTTAATTCAGAATTTTACTCCTTCAAAATGTATAAAATAGAAAGAAAAAAATGGCATTGCCTGCCTTCTCACAGCCCAAACACAGCTACTGGTAACATTTTTATAAAGTTGAGTGTTTTATTTTTTAAAATGTTGTATGGGAGAGGAGAAACTTCCCTCTTCCCTCAAGGTTTTTTGGGTTGGCCTAATAATCAAATAGACATGAGACAGATGAGCAAGAGAAAACAACCAAACTTAATGTTATTTAATGTTTGGGAATCTTACATACATGAAAGATTCAGTGACCCACGCACATGAGAGGTTCAGAATCGGGAAGGGAAAGGGAGGTATACACAGCATTCTGAGCTGGGGGCAGAACACTGAGAAGAGCAGATGTAGTAAGCAGGAATTTGTCTCCCACTGTGGGCAAGGTCCCTAATTCAAGTTACTCAGGTACTCAAGGGAGGGACAGAAGTTTCTCCTGAGCCTGCAGCTAAAGTTGCCCTTAGCTCACAACAATCCTTTTACCACAGAAGCACATCTTGGGGTGACTAGCTCTGAACCCCCACAGTTGTATGCATGAATTTTGGGGGTGAAATAATTATTGATCAGCCCTTTTTTTTTGAACCCCTACTGTGTTCCAGGTCCTGAGATCAAGAACTGTTATTAATATATTTAGTGGGTATTGATGCATTTCCTATTTTTAGGTGAGTTTTCCAGGAAGCCTATTAAGAATCTCTTACTCTTTTTTTCTTCCTTTGGTTAGAAGAAGGTCTAATGAAGTGAGGGTTTGGGTTTTCATCCAGCATTCAGTGCACTTTGTACTCCATTCAGCCAGCCACTTTGCACATGCATCGTGATACTCAGAAAGCAGACTGATGGACCACTGCAGGATTAATAAGAGAAACACCCAAAGTGCATGTTCTGCTCAAGGCTGACCATCTAGCAGAATCATTTCTTGTATAATACATGCTCAGACTTTAAGATTCTCTTGTGTAGTTTATCTCATTTTTCTCCTCAGAATATGGAATCTTGGGAAAGTCCAAATAGGGCACTAAAACCATCTCATTTCTTTGTGTCTTCTGACTTAAAAATCAGTTTTCTTTTAGCTCTATCATCGATTCTGTTTTATCTGTGATGTAAAGTCCTCTGTAAGGGGTAGAGTTTATTTTTTCAGTTTCTTTTTTAACATCTTTTTTCTTTTTACAAAATAATCATTGAATTAAGAATATGTAAGTTAGCCTTGGCTGGTGTGGCTCAGTGGATTGAATGCCAGCCTGCGAACCAAAATGTTGCCGGTTCGATTCCTTATCTGGACACATGCCTGGGTTGCAGGCCAGGTCCCTGGTTGGAGGTATGTGAGAGGCAACCAACTGGTGTGTCTCTTGCACATTGATGTTCCCCTCCCTCTCTCTTCCCTCCCTCCCCTTCTCTCTCAAAACAAGTAAATAAAATGTGTGTGTGTGTGTGTGTGTGTGTGTGTGTGTATAACCAAAAAGAAAAAGGGAAAAGTTGCTTATCCCACCCATGCAGAGCTAATTACTTTTAACACTATTGTAAATCTGTTCACCCTACTTTCTATATAGAGATTGTTACTGGCGATGTTGATGGTGAAATTGGATCATAGTTCTTGAGTTTGGTAAAGAAAGAATCCAGAGCCAAGAACTCAAATTATTATTATTAAATTTTTTTTCCTCTTACTGATTCTAGAGAGGGGAAGGGAGGGAGAAACAGAGAGAGAGAAACAGCGATGTGAGAGAGAACATCGATTGGAAACTTCTTGTACACACTCCAACTGGGGACCAAACCGCAATCCAGGCATGTGCCCTGATAGGGAATTGAACCACTGACCTTTTGGTTTGCAGGATGATGCCCAAACAGTTGAGCCACACCAGCCAGGGCAAGAACATAAATTATTAAAATTTATTTAGAAAGTTACAGAGGTAGTAAAAATGAGCCAGCTGGGCTGTGTAGGCTCAGGAAACAAGTTACAAAAACAAAAGAAGGGCCAATGGAGTTTTGGAGAGAGAAAGACAAAGATAATGTGCTTCAGGGGAGGGAGAGGGGGACAGGAAAGGTGCGGCATGCCCCAAGAGCGAGACCACTGAGAGAGTGAATTTGAAAGTTCTCAAGATGTGTGTGTAAGAAAGTTTTCAGTAACTGGTATGATGTTTCTGTATGGATTTGTCATCCACTCTTTCCATTTAAATGTTTATCATGAACAGTTTAATATTTAATTGAAGGTAATAAAATACCAATTGTCATGAATATTTTTATACTTAAAGATAATAAAATACCAATTTTCATGGCTGTGTAGTCTCTTATTTATTTTACTCATCCTCTATTGTTGAATGTTTTAGATTTTAATTTATTGATGTTTTTAACCAATTATGGGATATATATCTTACATAACTAATATTTGCAAAATTTAAAATTATTTCCTTGGGAAAAGACCCCAAGAATGGAATCACAGTGGTGGGGAAGGGGAGTCTGTACAACACTATTAGTACATGACAGCAGTCCCTGGATTTCCATGAGAAGCTGTAGCTCTTTGAATTTCCCCTTGTGGGTATAGAATGCAAGTTTCTCCCTATGTTTTTTAGTCCTGCCATTTAAAAACAATCTTTGCCAATTTAATAAGTGAAAAGTATTATGTTATTATTATAGGAATTTATATTTTTAATACTAGTGAGGCTAAATTACTTTTCAGTTGATTAAAGTTTGTTTTTTTCTGATGCCTTTTTATTTAGAGATTTTTCTGTTTCAAAAAACATGATTTACAAATGCTTTTTATACATATTACTATGAACTCTTTGTATATTTTTGCAGATATTTTCCCCCAGTGTGTCCAATTCTACTTTTAATACACTGTATAGTGTGGAAGTTTATGTTTTTTGTAGAATTGCTTCCCGAAGCTAACACAAAGGTATGTTCACGAGGTCTCCCATTTCTGTGGGACTATTTTACTTGGTAATACTTTCATAAAGTGTTATATGTTTATAAGATGACCTGATCAGTCATTCAGTATGGAATTAGTCTTCTTACTTTCTTCTGTGATCACACAGTGAGGCTTCACCTGTAACAGGGCACAATTGTCTAATTAATGCAGGCCACTTTCCTGGCTTCCTCTGTAGTGTCAGACTGAAGGTCCCCGTCTACCGTGTGAGGTAGGCGTCACTCTGACATCTCTAACTCTTGACCCTGTAATATGTACCAGTGGGACATGAAGTCTTTGCCAGCCCTGATACTCATTTTTGTTCCATGCCCTATATTTTTCACCTTTATAGTGTGTCTTCCGCTTTTTTGATGCTGGGTTGCAACCCTCTTCTCTTCTTTGCCTACCTGACTCGTCTGTAAAATCCAAACTATGCCCTCATGCTCTGCTTCTGTTTTCTTAATGTGTTCCCATGATAGAGTTAACACCTCCTCACATATTTTCAATGGCTCCTTATAGGCTGTTGAATCAAATCCAAAGTCTTTAGCATGTGTTAAGTGGAAAAAGAACAAAGCAACTACAACAAAGCCCAAGTATAAATATGTACTTTAGAAGAAGAGGGGATGCGCTTAGTATTAGTAGCAAGCTTTCCTAACAAAGTAGTCTGATGTTTTGGCTAGGTAGATATTTGGCAACTCATTAAAGTTTTATTACCTGAGATGAAAATACTCTAGGACTGACTGTGGCAATGGTTATGTGACTGTACTGAAGACCGCTGAGTTGTACATTTCAGTTGGGTGAGTTGTAGGGTACATTGGTTATGTCTTAGTAGAGCTGCTGTTAAAAAAGTGTATCACCTATACATTGTAGCATTCCTGTTTCTGTTATAGGACAATACAGGCAATAAGTAATGACTTAAGCACTTTAGCAATAGTATTTATTAATAAGAATACACAACCAGGGGAAGTTTCCTCACCTATATTCTCAACTCTTGTTTGTGGAACATCTAGAATATTGTAAGTCATTCTGTTTAATATGTAGCATATTAACAGGCTTTTTATAGAAGTCAATGGTGAGTGTACTTGGGAAAGCCGAAAGACAAGAGGACATGAAAGTGATTATTCTGGTGTCAGCATTAGACAGAAGTGTTCGGTTTTCGCAGCTCTGCCTCAGTGGTGTGTGTGTGTGCACCCACGTGTTTACATTCATGGTTTTGTGAGTGCTTAGAAATGTCACTGCACTTAGCGGTGCTTAGCGCTTCACTATTTCTTTTTAAAAAGTTTGTCTTAATATTTTGTGTCCCGTTGATTTAATTTCTGCCAGCTTCTTCACTGGTTCAGGTAAGCCAGCGCTGTCTAGGTGATGCAAGTGTTCCGTTAATGACCGTTGTGCTTTTTGTGCTGGAATACTTCAGAGAATGTCGCACAGAATGGTGGTTGACTCCTGATTGTTTTGTTTTTGCTCAAACTACTATTATCACCCAGCGTCAAATGTTATATTAAAGTGTTATTAGGTCAGTGTTAAAGAAATTGCATCAGTGTATATACTAATGTATTGATAATTTGGGCGTTTGTTGGGTCACGTGACCTAAAATCAAGACCCATTCCAAGAGTCTCTTTCCCTTTAACTCTAATATTTTTTTCTTGGAACAATTCTGTGGATTGTTTAGTAGGAGGAAAGACTCAATTTAAATTAAGAGGGTAATTAGTTTCACTTCCCCTTTGATCAGTCAAATGATAGGAAGTCATCATATGTGCAAGCTTACTAGACATTAATAAAATGCACCAGTGTGCTTTTTCTCTACTTTTACTTCCTCAAGGAGCAAATCTGGTTGTCAGGCTGCCCTTTCTTTTTCCTGCCTGCTGGTTATGCATTTCTAGGTGTGATCTTTCTGAACAAAAAAGTAAGTTGTATTCTTTCAGGAAGAAGGTGTAATTTCCATGGGTCAACTTAGTTGAGGCATAAAGGCCCTTTTTGTTTGAGACTCAGGATGATTATTGCTATTAAAAAAACAAATAAACAAACTAGAGGGCAAAAAGTGGAAGGGAGAATCTGCCCCATTGCCACGTGCTTGAAAGCTGGAGAAAAACATGTGGCCATCAGGAAAAATGAATTAGAGTGCAGAATTTAAACTAATGAAACAAATCAGGGGCAACTCTTCAGTGGACTGAGGGAATTGTCTTGACGTCAGTTGGTGGGTTGTAGCCTGTCTCTGGACAGTGCATGTGAATGCCCAAGGTACATGACTGGGTTGCTTTGGACTTGTTCAAATCGAAAAGGGCAAGAGCATTTCAAGGCCCTGTCCTCAAAGTTCCTGGAGCATTGATTATACTGGAGCATCTTCCTCCCTCCATTGGTAAATGTTCCTGCTCTGTAAAGAAGCTGAATCTTAAAAATTATTTTTGTTTTATGCTCCTAGGGGAAGTGAGAACCCAAATGATTTTCTAGCGCATTTCTCCATGGTGTAGTTGTTGGATCCTCCCAAATTATCCTTTTGAAAATGATTAGCTTCAATAGCTGTTGCTGGTGGTATTCATGGTAGTAATGAGACCCTCAGTAGGTACTGTGGTTTTGATCAATGTTAACATTTCCTCCCAAGAGAAGATTTTAGATACGTGAACAATGCATATGTTTGGTGTGTGTGTGTGCGTGTCTGTGTGTGTTTAATTGTGTTCTTTTCAGAAAAGGGAAATACTTCCTTGAGTTTAGTTTTCATTTTATTTAAATCTCAGATGCTACAGAAACAGTGAATTTCTGAAAATTCCTACTAGCTTGATATCCTCCCTAGATGAGCTGAATCACTAACTCTTGTTTTCTGTAACACAGTCTCTCCTCAAGATCCTGTCATAGTTTTATGCTTACATGGCAGACCTGGAACGCATACAAGACCTCCGCAGTATTCCTGATGTCATTATTTGAAATTTTTGGGTGGTATTAACTCAAACACCAGGCAGCGTTCTCCACTCTGAATACCCGTGTATTTTGTGAGACAGCCCAGAGCACCACTCCTCTTAATTGGAGCAGGACTTGCTCCCTCCGTCCAGCACCTTAATTCCCCTCCCTCAGAAAGTAATTATTTTTAGAGGTGCAAGGTAAAGAAGCCACATGAGTAACAGCAAAAACAAAACAAAAAAAAACTTGACAGTTTTTAGTCAACTCATGTGAATTAGTATTTGAATACATAGTAAATAATAGGTCAGTTTTTTTCTGCCTTATGAGAAATATAGTAAATGGTTTTTAATCATAAAATCTGAAAGCCACAGGGAACTCCTGAGGTTACCCAGGCCAATTTCCTCACCTTGGGCGCTCGCACCAAATGACCATATGCTGATGCCTGTCTCCAGTGTGGCCGGCTTTGGAGGGGCCCTCGTGTCCACTGGTGCCTTTCCACACCACACACCTGCCTGTAGCTCATCCCCTGGTGAACATGAAATGAGGTCAAAAATGGCATTTCAGATCACCTTGGGCCTTTTCCTGTTGTACAGATTTAATTTGTTGCTTTCCCATAGGGAGGGCCCCGTGAGCCATTCTGTCCTGAGGAAGTATTGTTATTTACTGGTTGAGGCCTTCAGAGTGCTTTCCAAAGTGCATCTCATTATTTCCCCCCCAGCGCATTTTTGAAGCTTATGATTATGTGTAACTGAAAAATCTGGAACACTTACTCTCATGCTTTTTATTATCTGAAATGATGTTGAAAAATCTGTGGGTAGATATTTATTCTGAAGGGTTCCTCTTAAAATGTTGTTATTATTATGGCCTGGTATTTTTATGATATCTTTATGCATTTTAAATAATGTTTGACAAAATCCTGTTTCATTCTAAAGAAGTATGCATGTAGCAATGTTGCTACTTTATAAATATAAGTAATTAGTGTAATTCTGAGGTTAAACAGTTTCCTATCTTTTCTGCATAAGGAACTTTATTTCGTAGGAAATGAAATTACAGTCCTGGTTTTGCAGTCTGCTGTGACTCACCAATTAGCATAAGGATGTCATTCATGGCTGTGTCCTTGCCTTCTTGTTGGAGGCCTGGAGAATGTAGGACACGAATTGCCTCTCCTGTTTCGTGTGTCTTCTCCACCTCAAGGCATTGGACGTTGTAGGTGTACAAAAAGTGCTTTTGCTCGCAGTGAATAAGCCTTGCAAACTGAACAAACTTCTCTCCACCCAAATCTTTGCATTCCAGGCTTCTCTGAGAGTCGAGGATCTCCATCCACCTGGCTGCTCAAGCCAGAAATCTGGGGGTTACTCTCCGTCTTCTCCTCCCTTTCCTCTGCTTCTCGTCTCCAGACTAATTCCCGAATGATTCTGCTTCTCTCCAGTGTGTCTCCTGCCATTCTGGTCCAAACGACCATTATCTTTTTCTTGGATTGCTGAACTACCCTACTGGCTTGTCCTTAAAATTCATTATTTACTTAGTGTAAATCCAACCATTTTACTTCCCTGGTTAAAATTCTTCAAAGCTGTTTAGTGCATTTAGAATAAAATTTAAACCCGTTTCCTGAAATACTACCCCCCGTGTGACTCTTTCCCCACCACCTGGTGTGCCTCAGCCACATTGGCCTTCTTGTACCACCAACATGCCAGCCAAGCTTGTTCCCACTTTGACCTCTGTTTCAGCTGGTTCACTGCCTGGAATGCTGTTTCCTTCTAATTTTCTTGTGGCTAGATCTTGAATATTCAGGTATCAGCATAACAGCATCTTCTTAGAAAGGCTTTCCTCTGGCTTCCCAAACTGAAGTAGCCGCTATGTCACTCTGTATTTCATTATTCTTTAAATCTTTAGTGCATAGCATTTATCTCCTTCTGATAGTTTATTATTCATCTATTTATCTAATGTCATCTGCCTGTCACACTTGCATGTTGCCTTTGTGAAAGCAAGGGACTATGTGTCCTGTATCCTGCGCCTAGAAGAATGTCTTGCATGGAGTATGCACCCAGTAAAATTATGAATGAACCATTTAAGCTAAAACTCTCCAAGCACTATGGCTTTAAGTATTTTGGTGGATGGAGAACTAGAATCAGGGCTGAAACTAGGGTGAGTGAGGTGAGTAAGCTCCTTGCCATGGATGCAGTATTTAATGCAGCTTCTCAGGCGCTAGAACGGCACAGCACTGTTACAGTCCTGTCGTTTAGAACTGTGGTGTTTTGTTCATCATGAGTTATTGTGGCATTATTTTTGATTTTTAAAAATATTGCATTAAAATGCTATTTCTCTTCATTGCTACATTTTGCCCTGCCCGCCAGCCCTGTATCTGACTATTCTCTCATTTTCCCACGTGATTTTGCAATATGAGTTCTAGCTAGTATTTATTGAGTCCTCACATGTACCAGACACTGTGCTTTACTTGGATCACCTCGCTGAAAACTCAAGCAGAGCTATAAATCATGCAGTAGTGGTCTTACAGACGAGGAAATGGGCTTTGAGAGGACAGGTGCCTCACCCAAGGTCACAGAAAGGAGGAACCAAAACAGGCAGCACGTGCAGAGTATGTCAGTTGTATGAGTGGAAATAGACTTAAAAAACGGGAGAGAGAATAGGATCATTGAGGTCTTTGCGTATTTTCTCTGCAATTCTTGAGAGGCCTTTAAATATGCAAAGAGCAAGGGAAAGGTTGATCTGCTACGTGGGTAGGGACGTGGAGGAAGAGGGAACAGATGGATTATCAGTGAGCTGGTTTTGGAGACTCAGTATGTTCCACATATTTTATTGATCACCATTTGGGAGCACATTAGGGGACATGAAAAACCACGTGTTTGGATCAAACACCCCATTATATTTAGAAATGTTTCTTTGACAAATAGCTTTAAAGTGTAGAATGATTTTTGGAAAACGTTTTTGGGTTATTAAAAAAATCACTGCATACCACACATAAAAATATTGATAGATTAGTTAAATGTAAAATATAAAGTCATAAAAGGTAGAATAAAATATATGGGACTTTTAAAAAACATAAATCAATTGAAGAAATCA